>OVBE01002377.1:0-30923 GCA_900406425.1 Iberis pinnata | reverse complement strand
CGAAAAATATCCGATACAACCGAAATATAAATACAAAACGAAAAAAAAAATCCTCGTAAAAAAAACGGGTTTCCACATCCTCGATACCCCAGATGCGTGAATTAACAGTTTGATAGTTCCAATTGTCATGGATGTTTCGCTGGTGAAACCAGTCAGTGGCGCATGTGGTCCTTCAATTCGCGAGAGGTCTATGTCCATTTTCGCAAAAATGTCTTTGAAGATCAAATCTACCGAGCTCCCTGTATCTATGAGAACTCTTGCGATTTTGTATTCTTCAAGGATTAACTCGATGACTAGCGGATCGGCATGAGGGACGTCGAGTCCTGTTGTGTCCATTTTGCCGAAAGCTATAGGCTTTCCTGTCTCCAAGGGCTTGACTTGCCATTTCTCACATGATGCCGCCCTGCGCCCATATTCTTTGATCGCAGTTACCGAGTTTAGGCCGAACTGGTGGTTCCCCATGATCATATTAATTTGCTTTTTGAATGGTGGGGTTGGCGCCATTTGAGGTAGTTCATCTCTGTCTCATTTATGGGGTTTTCCCCTTCGGTCTGGTCTTTTTCCCCTTGCTTGAGGTTGGTTGCCTTCGCCTTGCCGGGCACCACCATTTCTCCAGACTGGTATTTGCTGAAGAGGAAAGATTTGAAGTTTATGCATTCTTCGGTGGAATGCCCATCTTGGTTGTGGTATTTTCAATTTTTTTTAACGCTTCCTTGCTCCTCGGGTCGTTTTCATTGATTCCAAGGTCCATTCTTGGGTTTCCCTGCAAAAAGCGTTTGATTACTTACTGGGGGGTTTCGCCTCGAAGTAGCGACCTGAGTCACTTGATCCATTTCTCTGGTCCGCTTCCGCATTTTGATTAGATCATCTTCTATCCGTGCGAACACCTTTTCTTTTGTGGAGTGCGTCGTCTATCGTCGCTGGTGGGTTCAGTATTAGGTCCAATCTGAATTCTGATTCTCCCCATACCGCATTTTTGAGAGCGGCGATCGCGGCGTTATCGGTAACTACTACTCGAGATATCACATTTTTGAATCTGTCGATGAATTGTCGGAGGGGATCATTTGGACCCTGGGTCATGCTCCACATGTATGCGTCTGAGATGTCCCTCTCGATGTATACTGAGTAGTGCCTTAAGAACATCATGCTCATTTGGTTGAAACTGTGGATTAATCCTTCGGGAAGCCGAGAGAACCAGGTGAGTGCTGGTCCCTGGTGGTGTTTTCTGAACAGCTGGCAGTACCCTGCGTCCTTTTCATGTTCGTCGAATTGCGCTCGTCCGACTGTGATTCTAAAGGCGGTTATGTACGCGCTGGGATCCGTATTTCCTTCATAGAAAGGGATTTTAATTTTTCTGGGGTTTCGTAGTTTTGTGTTCTTTATGTGTGTGGTATATGGGCTCCGAAGTGTTTCTTCCATCACTCGGTCCAGCTCTGGCGCCGAGTTGATGGCCTGATGAACTTTGGATTTCATTTTTCGGATGGCATGTTGTAAGGAATCGTTCATCTCCTGGATCTCCCTGATCGATCGCTGAGGCCGCTTGTAGGCACGAGAAGGTGGGATACGGGTGTCGTCCTCGTATGCATCTGATTCTCCCTTGGATTCCTCGGATAGGTCAGTTTTACCTCCTTCGTTTTCCAAAGCCTCGGGGCTTGGGGTGCGACTCGGCTGCTCGGTTTCGCCATTGGGTTGGTCATCTCTCTTGTTGGATTATTCTCCCTCGGGGTTTCCATTGGGTGGGGTCTTCGTTGTATCAATGCGTTGTTCTTGCATCTTGACCGAGCGTGGGGTTGGAGTGAAACGTAGCCTCCTGGAGTGTTCTCCCGAGATGGGGTAACGCCGTGCAGAAGTCCTGGTGGAGCGGTGTCATGAAGATGTTGCTTGGTCTAATCGTTTGGTCATCGCTTTGGTTTAGTCCGCAAACTCTTTTGCCATCTGGTCGAGCATGTCTAGCAGGGATCTGTTTAGGGCATCATGTGTCTCCAGCTTCTCTGACATGGATTATACGGATTGGAGGAGTGCTTGGATCGTGCTAGCATATCAGTCATATGGTATGGAAGTGTTTTCCATATTGGCGGAGTTGGATTTGGTTGTGTTTTTTCTTCTTGCGTTAAACAACTATGCTTTCCCCACAGATGGCGCCAATTTTTGGATGCTAAAACCCACAATGAATTTTATCTAATTATCTTAATGAGGAATTCGTTGTTCTTGTCAAAATTAGAAAAAAATTGCAACACAAACTCAGATTGAAAAGATAGAAAGAATAGTATGTTCTTTATTGGATTTCAATGATGTTTCATACAAAAGAAAACCAGTCGGTTTTTCAATTCTAGTTCTAAGTAAAAAATAACCTTCTCCTTCATTTCTCTCTCTTCTTGCTTTATATCCCCCTCTGTCTAGTTCGGGTTGTTCCCATCTTCTCGGGTTGTTGGGATTGCGATCTCAGTGCCTCCCCCTTATCTCGGAACTACCACAACCTAGTCTTCGTTTGTTAAACTTGTGTTCACCTTCTGCCCAGGTCTTCTACGACTTGAGTATCCGATCACTTGCGTTCCATTCCTAGGTAGAAATCTACTGGATGAGTTATTTTGCGCCTTGACAAACGCTGAGCTGTTATTTAGGAGGTGATACTAATTGAGGGGAAACCTGTTGAGGGGGTTTCGACACCAACAATCATCTTCTGGGTAGTTACTATTCTATTGCTGTTCTTGCGTTTCTGGGTTTGAGTTCTTACTGTTCTTGTTGTTCTTTAACTATTTGGTCTTTGCTCATCATGTTTATCTTTGAAGTTATCATTTCTGTTTTTCCTGTTTTTATCTCCATGAGTAGTGAGTAGTTTCCTGAAGTTCCTGAGGATGGGGTATACTAGGGTTGATGTCATGATCTCACCTTAGGCACCTAAGCTTGTTTGAATATACATCCCTTCTGTTTCATTGTGCTTAATTCTGGTTTCTTTCACGCCAATCAAAATCTAATCTTGGACATTCCAGCGCCCGAAATGCGTTCAATGGAATGTCTGATCATGGTGATTTCAGAGATTAGTCTATCTTTACGCAATGCCCTAGATGCTTAGGATATGCATCTCAGCCCATGGGGTTGGATGACTAGGGGGCTTTTTGGCTTTGGTAGGTTGGTTCTTAATGCCTTCTAGGTAGTGTACCGTTAACGGGAGTTAGGTATGGTGATTTCTTAGGTTGATTCCATTTATCAAGGGATTGGACTTGGTTGCTTATGAACCTATTGTCTAGGGATAGCTCACAGTTTTTTGAGGTATGTTAGGTACTTAGGTAGATTGGGACGGATCTCTGGTTGATTACCCTTTGTCCTCAGGAACTGCTTCACATTTGTTTACATCTTCACCTTCTCTGCTTTTAACTCTGTTTTTTTTTCCTTTTAGCATTTTAGTCTTTTATGCTCTTTGTTCTGTTTATGCTTTCTTTCTAGTTCCAGCATGTTTGACTTCACTTAGGACATGTTAGCAACCACCCCTTTTTACTGTTAGCTTGACTTAGAAGCATCCATTGCAATCTTGATTGCTAGTGCACACCCAATTAGATTAATACCTCATCTATACTACAATGATGGGGAATTGATACCTTAGGACCTCAAAAATCCTACTATCAAGGTGAAAGGCCCCCCAACTCCTCTAACAGGATTTAGTGGGACAACTGAGATGTTTTTAGGAACAGTGCGACTCCCTGTATCCGCAGGTGGAGTGCTAAAGATGATAGATTTCATGGTGGTGGACCGTCCTGCATCGTACAATGCGATCTTAGGCACACCCTGGCTACATGAGATGAAGGTGGTAACATCTAATTATCACCAGTGTGTGAAGTTCCCAACCGACAATGGGGTGGGGACTATACACGAAAGTCAAAAGAATTCTCACATGTGCTACATGGCGGGACTTAAGAATAGAGTCCAATAGAAAATACAGAGCTCTCAGGTCGACCACGGGATGGCGGATCCTCTGGAAACCTGCAGAACAACCAGCTCATTCCCGGCCATTTACAGCGGTTCAACTAGGAAAAGGATGAACCCGATGAGGACAGGAGCACTGCTGGAGAGCATCACCAATGTTGCACGGTCCAAGTATCGATTGATATGTCGACCCAACCAAATGTGTGGTAATCGGTGAGCAGCTAAAGGGAGAGCTGAAGCGGGAGTTAGTGCGATTCCTACGGAGCAACAAGAGCACCTTTGCTTGGGCAATAAGCGATATGCCAGGAATTGATCTTGATGTAATTTCCCACGAGCTGAATGTCGACGTAGCATACAAACCCATCAAACAGAAGTGTCGAAAACTTGGTCCTCAAATAATCTCAGGCCGTCAATGACGAGGTGGAGAAACTCTTGAAGAACGGTTCTATTTGAGAAGTCCATTATCCCGGATGGCAGGCTAATCCCATAGTTGTCAAAAAGAAGAATGGGAAGTGGTGAATTTGTGTTGACTTCACCGACTTGAAAAAAGCTTGTCCTAAAGATAGCTTCCCGCTCCCACATATCGATAGACTCGTGGAAGCCACGACGGGAAACCAGCTCTTATCCTTCAAGGATTCCTTCTCTAGTTATAATCAAACTAGGATGCATCTAGATGATCAAGAGAATACATCTTTTATAACTAACAGAAGAATTTATTGTTACAAGGTTATGCCGTTCGGGTTGAAAAATGCCGGTGCGACTTACCAGAGATTGGTGAACAAGATGTATTCCGCTCAGCTCTGGAAAACAATGAAAGTGTATGTGGATGACATGCTTGTCAAGTAGAGGCCGGTGAGCATGTTCACAACCTATCAAAATGCTTTAAGACATTGAATCAATATGGAATGGAATTGAATCCTGAGAAGTGTATCTTTGTAGTCACTCCAGGGGAGTTCCTTGGGTACCTAGTTATTGAAAGAGGGATCAAAGCCAATTTGAATTATATAAAAGCGGTACTTTCAGTGCCATCCTTGAAATCATTGAAGGAAGTGCAGCGCTTGACGGGACGCATCGCCACACTGAATAGGTTCATCTCCCAATCAATTGATAAGTATCTTCCTTTCCTTCAACTTTTGAAAGGGAACAAGAAGTTTATGTGGGATGAGCAGTGCGAGGGCGCCTTCAAGTAGCTGAAAGAGTATCTCGCGCACCCTCCTATCTTAGCCAAGCCTGTGCTTGAGGAGCCCTTATTTTTGTATGTGGCGGTCACCGCGGCCGCGGTAAGCGGAGTCCTATTACGAGAAAAGGGGGTAGAGCAGAAACCGGTTTTTTTATGTAAGTAAAAGCTTGGTCTCCGCTGAGACAAGATACACCATGGCGGAGAAACTTGCCCTCGCAGTGGTTTTCTTGGCTCGAAAACTCCGTCCTTACTTTTAATCACATTCAATTGTGGTGATGACGACTCAACCACTACGCACGATATTGCACGGACCAAATCAGTCTGGGAGGATGGTCAAATGGGCGATCGAACTACGTGAATATGACATAGAGTATAGAAACCGTCTAAGTACAAAGGTGCAAGCCTAGTGGATTTCCTTATCAAGCTTCCAATAGGAGCTTAGGAGGGATCTTTACCAGGGAAAGCTTGGGAACTCCATGTAGACGGTTCCTCCACCAGAGCTGGGTCCAGAGTAGGGGTTCGGCTGGAGTCCCCGACTGGAGAGGTGATTGAACAATCTTATAGATCATTCAACGCTTCGAACAATGATTCAGAATATGAAGCCCTCATTGTGGGGCTGAGATTAGCACTGGGCATTGGAGTCAGAGAACTCCAAGCGTGGAGTGACTCTCATCTCGTGACTAGTCAAATAAGTAGGGATTACGAAGCTAAAGATGCCAGGATGGAAGCGTATGTAACATTGGTTCGAAGTATCATATCACAATTTGATAGCTCTTTCTTTTGAGAGGATTGAGGCTCTTTCTTCTGAGATTGAGTCTCTTATCACCGAGCGGGAGAAGAACAGGGATCTAGTCAGGCAGGCGAAGGAGCGCCTCAACCGCATCGCCTATCTTGAGTACAAGCTGGATCATTGTCAGATCGCTCGTGACGACTACAAAGGGGTTCGACCTTGCAATGCAGAACATCTGTGATGACAAGGCTGCTTTCACTGCTCAGCTCGAAGAATCTGAGGTTAGCCTTCAAGAGGAGGAGCAGCGCGCCTCTGAGGTAGAAGCTTGCGCCACTGTAGCCGAGGCCTGGGTTGACGCCTTAGCTGGTACCCGAGAGTTGGAGTCTTGGAGAGCTATCATGGAGGCCAAGAAGGAAATTGGCGACTGGGTCCGTACGTGTGTTGTGTAGGTGCATTCATACGCTTCCTTTCGTCATTTCTTTCATGATATGATTCTTTTGGTGAATTCCTAACACTTTTATTTTGAGTAGGTAAGGCTTCAGCTTGCTGCTTGGGATGCTTCCCTTGACCCTTTTGCTTGAGCCTCCGAGACTACTTCGAATATCGGGCTTCTTGAGGAGATTGTTCGGGGTAGTATTATGGACTTCCAGGCCAAGCTGGAGGAAGTTTCTGCTGAGAAGGATTCTCTCATGACCGCTTTAGCCGAAGCCGACGCGAAGGTCCCTCTGCTTGACTTTGACAACTTTCTATAGATCATTCTAGGCTCCCCACCACCTTCTCAAGTTGTCACTACTTCACTTGTTGCTAATGTTTCCGACGCTGCACTCGACGAGTTCGGGTCGAATGTAGGCTTTTCCATGGAAGAACTCCTAGATGAGACAGTGTCGACTACAGAAATAGAGGCACCTCGTACTAAGACCATGCAGCCTATGGAGATGGTGGAGCTCCACGCTGAGACTATGGAGCTTCTGGATGCGACAGGACCCCGCACCAAGACTCCTCCATTCACCACAGCTGATCCTGAGCTCCCTTAGGAGTATTTTGTCTTTCAGTTTTGTATCAGACTTTGTTGTTTTTGTTTCATGTACTCTGCTCGGGATGATCCGAAGCCTTTTGTCTGGAACCGATTGCTTTGGATTCCGTTGATTTTTCTCAGGATGGCCTCATGCTTATCTTATTCTATCTTATTCCACTAAGCTTTTGTCTTTTTTTTAGCATTATTTTCCTTAGTAGATTTTTAGCTCTATTTTGAGGTGGGTGGTGACTAAGTTTTATACCTTGCCCCCTGACCTTTTCCGAGTTGACTTTTTGTTCAAGGGGTGAATATTTAGTCTTAGACATAGATACTATCCTTTTACCTGAACTGGTCTTACCCCGAGCCAAACTGAATCACGATTCACTGCTCGGGTAAGTTAGTGCGTTTTTGTTTTTATAACTTAATTTTTACGTTAGATTACGCTTAATGCGACCTTTTCCCATGAGCTAAACTCAACCCGTCCCCTAACTGATTAATGCGTTTTCATTTATATTCACATTATTGTTTACATGTTCTGTTTTGCACATAGCTTACAGTTAATTTTTTCCACGCCGTGGTGGTCCACATCGGGTCGCGACACCACCTCAATGTTTTTTTGTTATCACATAATCGTTAAAGAACACCTTGTGTAATGAAAAGAAAAATTTAATCTTTCTCAGGAATCCCGTGTAGGGGGTTTATAGAAGAAATTGCAGAAAATCGATGGTACAAGTTTTTTTTGAGCTTGCACATCTTTTAGTAGTAAGCTTTGAGGTGCATTGTGTTCCATGATCTTTACACCGGCACTCCATCCTCTGACTCCTGCTTATAGACGTCGTACCACACTATCTTGGTTATCCTATAAGGACCTTCCCATGTAGTGTCCAACTTTCCTGCACCGTTCTCTGCAGTGTTGGAGAACACCCTTCGAAGGACTAAATCACCTAGCTTGAAACGAATCACCTTCACTCTTGTGTTATAGTGGCGCGCCACATCGTGTTGATAGTTTTGTAGCCTCACCATTGCGGAATCACGCCTCTCGTCAATTAGGTCCAAATTATCGACAAGCATTTCATCATTCTGCTCCAGATTCACAGTGTTCACCGCCCTCCTGAGACTTGGGACTGCAGCCTCAGCGTGAACCACCGCTTCCATCCCATAACAAGAGAGAATGATGTCTTGTCGGTTGTTTTTCGTGGTGTGGTTCGACGCCCACAAGACGCCGTGAAGTTCGTCCATCCAGCCACCCTTGAAAGCTCCTAATATTTTCGTCAAGATTCTAAGTAAGGTTTTATTTTAGGCCTCCGTCTATCCATTCCCTTGGGGATACCTCGGGTGGACTTGCTTAACCTTATTTTCCAAGTTGCACAGAATACCTTGAACTTATTCGAGATGAACTGTGATCCATTATCAGTCACAATCTCATAAGGTAACCCATGGCGACATATGATGTTCTTCCATATGCACTTATGTACCGCTACCTCGGTAATATTCTTGAAAGCTCCTGCCTCTATCCACTTGGAGAAGTAGTCAATAAGGACTAAGAGGAACCTAGCCCCTCCCTGTGGACGGCTATAACGGTCGTACGACATCCATAGACCACCTCATGAATGGATATGGAGAAGAGATAGAGGACAAGAGCTCTACGGGTTGGTGGATTAACGGAGCATGCCTCTGACACATTTCGCACCGCTTGGCGTACTCCTCACAATCCTTCGCCATCGTTGGCCATAAGTAACCTTGGCGTTTAATTTTTAACACCAAAGTCTGTCCCGGTGAATATGATCCACACAGACCTTCATGTACCTCTCTAATGATAGTTTCTGCTTCCTCTGAACCAACACACGCTAGCTAAGGTCCCGCCATGCTCCGCTTATACAGGATGCCACGGACGACACAAAATCTTGCGCTTCGGACCTTTAGTTTGCGGGCCTGCCACTTATCCTCGGGAAATTTTCTTGTAGTGATGTATTCTTCTATCGAACTTCTCCAATCCTCTCGTTCATCNCCCCCCCCCCCACTTTGCCTCGAGCTGAACTTTAGGGTTCTCCACCCTGAACGGAACTTCAGGCTTTTTTACACCAGAAAACGGTTCTGTGTCATCCACCTTGCATGGAGTTTCAGGACTCTTTGCTCCGAGAGGAGTGTTGGGATTATCCACCTTGTGCAGAGCTTCAGAGTCCTCTACCCTGCACAGAGCGTCAGGATCGCCCACCCCAAGCAGAGCATCAGGATCATTCACCTCGTGCAGAGCTTCAAAGTATTCTACCCTACACAGAGTATCAGGATCACCCGCCCTGAGCAGAGAACCAGGATTGTTCACCCTACACAGAACTCAGGACCACCCACCCCACATAGAGCTTCAGGATCACTCACCCCGCGCAGAGCTTCAGGATCCTCCGCCCCAAGCTGGGCTTCAATGTGTGCAGGTATGGACATGTTATCATCTTTTCCATGTTGACTCTTCCAGTGCTCGTTTCTTCATGGATCGTGTCTGGATAGCCATAAAATTATCGTGGATTGATATAATCGGCTCTTCGAATGTCTCCACCATTATCATCCTTTGAACCAATGGGTTCGATGTGGACGCTAACGTGGTCAGCGCGTCAGCCGAACGGATTTCTCCTTGGGAGATTTGGGTTAGCTCGAAGCTATCAAATTGTGATATGATACTTTGAACCAATGTTACATACGCTTCCATCCTGGAATCTTTAGCTTCGTAATCCCCACTTATTTGACTAGTCACGAGGTGAGAGTCACTCCGTGCTTGGAGTTCTCTGACTCCGATCCCCAATGCTAATCTCATCCCCGCAATGAAAGCTTTATATTCCGACTCATTGTTCAAATCGTTGAATGCTAACCTGTAAAATTGTTCAATCACCTCTCCAATCAGGGACTCTAGCCAAACCCCACCTCCGGACCCAGCTCTGGTGGAGGAACCGTCTACATGGAGTTCCCAAGCTTGCCTTGGTGAAGATCCCTCCTGAACTCTTATTGGAAGCTTGATAAGAAAATCCGCTAGGACTTGCACCTTTGTACTTAGACGGTTTTGTACTCTATGTAATATTCACTTAGTTCGATCGCCCATTTGACCATCCTCCCAGACTGATTTGGTCCGTGCAATATCGTGCGTAGCGGTTGAGTCGTCATCACCACAATTGAATGTAATTGAAAGTAAGAACGGAGTTTCCAAGCCGAGACAACCACTGTGAGGGCAAGTTTCTCCTCCATGGTGTATCTTGTCTCAACAGAGACCAAGCTTTTACTTACATAAAAAAACCGGTTTATGCTCTACCCCCTCTTCTTGTAATAGTAGTCTGCTCACCGTGGCCGCGGTGACCGCCACATACAAAAATAAGGGCTCCCCGAGCACATGCTTGGCCAAGATAGGAGGGTGCGCGAGATACGCTTTCAGCTGCTTGAAAGCGCCCTTGCACAGCTCATCCCTCGAAAACTTCTTGTTCCCTTTCAGAGTGGGCTGCTTCAGCCTATTCTCCTTATCTTTGCACCACGAACCGACCGGAGCCCTGCAGATTGACCAGAGTGTATTTTTGCGTCCACATTTTGCCCCTATTCCATCAATGGAAGTTTTCCTTTGGTGGAATTTCTAACTTCACGATGTTCTGAGATTTAATGAAGATTCAGAGAAGCTCGGGGCGGATTTAGCAGTAGGGAGAGAGCTAAGGATCGTGATTTCTCAATCAGAATCCCTTAACTTACTCCTCTACTCCACTATATGTAGCGACAAGACCATCTGGTCTCTTACTTCCGCTCCATTGGTTTTTCTTGGTTTTTGCGCAGTAGCTCTGACTTCACTCACTAAGAAGGTTTCATAATCCTCCACTCAAAGCTTCTACAAGGTATTCACTCTTCTTTTTTATCTAGAGCTGCTTCTTTATTTCTTGAGTTTTATTAAATTTAGTTGGAATTTTGGTAAGATTTGATCCGTTTTCGTGGTAAGAATCTTGCGAAAAATAGTTTTCCGTTGTCGATCCTCCTCTTTTTCGGATCAAACCTTAATTCTTCAACATTATTCTTCTTTTACTCTTAGCAACAAAATATCTTAGATATTTCTTACTTTCCCTTTCTTTTTTTTATTTTCTCTTTACTTTCACCTTTATCTCTCTTACTTTTTACTCTACCTCCCATCTTCTTCATCACTTTTTCATTTTCACCCTTCTTCTTCACTTATACTTCTCCCTCTCCCAATTTTCTTTCTTCTCATGGATCCGCACAGAACCAAGAGCCTAATGGCCCGTTTTCGCGACCATCCAGCCCGGTCCATCTGATCGCGTCCCGAACCGAGCCTCGAGCCCAAGTTGAAGCGGAGTACCTCGCCATCGAACCAGCCCGCAGCAAATCTGAACAGCTTCCCGAGGAGAGTATGTTCTACAATGTGTCCTCCCGTGCGGAGCCCTGCACCCACGTTGATTCTCGGATCTTGCCCAAGTTGGACCGCGGCTGAACCGAACTCCTCACCCGCGCTGATCCGTTGTGTGCGCACGGGGCCTTCCCCGAGCGGAGCCCCCTCTGTGATGACTCGCCGAACGTGCATGAGCTTCCCCTGAGCGGTGTCACCTCTATGTCATGCCGAGCGAAGACTGATCCCAAGCTGACACTTCCCTTGTGCAGAGCCCGCGCCCCCAAGTCAAACCTTCGATCATGCAGAGTCATTCCACGGCCCGCACCGAGTCGTGTTCCTCTCCGGACCCTGTACCCGAGTCCCCATCTCCAAACAGCTTGGCACGCGAGGTTTCTAGACTCGTTTGGCCTGAGAAACTCCTCCGCTCTCTAAACTCTAGTGACGAGTCTTCTTCCGACGCTCTCTGTTGAGTCAGAAGAAATTTTTCTTCCTCTTGCATCTCCGACTTTAGGTACATGCTTCAGTCCTCATGTACCGAGGATAGATTAAGGGCATTTAGACGTAGCTTCCGGATTCCGAATAACATTGCCTTAGTTTCTCTGCTAGATTATGAGTCTCCAGAACTTGTTAGGGAAGGTCATTGTTGTGCCTACAAGGTGTTTTTCAGGTCATGCGGTCTCACCTTCCCTCTTCCCGAGGTCTTAGTGTATCTTATGCACACCATGGGCATTGCGCTAGCACAAATGTGCCCGAACCTTATTCGGTTTGTAGTGTGCCTCCAGGTCCTTGCGGAGGAGTGTGGTCTCCCTTTGACTGTACCTATGCTAGCCCATATGTACGCATCAAAGGTACACCTGGTCACCACAGGTCTTTTCACATAGGGTCCCCACCCTACGATAGCTCCGGAAACATAGCGTTTAGAAGGGCGCTATGTTCGTTTATGTGGTGCTGTAGTGATGGTTTTCACTGGAATTCCAACAAAATACAAAGACTAGAGGCCACGTTACTTCTTTTTTCCGGTGAATGAGTTCACATTTGGCGACCTTACTCATCTTGCTGTTATTGACTAGACCCCTGAGCCTGGTAGAGGCTAGATTCGAGTCCAGCTCGTTTTCCTTTATGTTATATATATTTTTTTAATTAACTAACCTTGTTGTTATTGTCTTTCTTTCTTGGCAGCTCCTCTGATCAGGGTGGACTTCTGTCTTGATCTTGCACATTTTCTCACCCGCGTTCGGCTCGGGAAAGTTAGGTGGAAGCAGTATGACTACACTCGCTTTCAAGAGTCTGCATCTCGTCTCTGCGCTGCTACCGCTACCGAGCGTTCTGACTATTCCTCTGTGGATTTTAAGAGTAAGTTCCACTTTTCTTTCCAAGTGTGTTCTATACTTATGATTTTCTAGGTGTAACTTTTAACCCTACAAGGAAACAATCTCTTTTTCAGCTTTAGGTTTGATTCCAGGAACGAACATGTCTAGCTATCGCCAACAGAAAGCAACCAAGAAGGCCTCCGGGAATTCCTTCACTAAGTCAGCTTGCAGAGACTCCTCCCCACCTCCCGCACCTCGCCTTTCTCACATAGAGAAAGCGGAGGCATCTTCCCGCGCGGCTGCTCTCCCTCGCTCCACAATTACTCCAGTGCACACCGAGAGGACTCAGACCAAAAGGGACCGCGCTAAGAAGGTTATAACTCCGGCTGCGGTGATCCTTCCCTCCGCTTAATCCCTACTCTTGCTGCAGGTTCTCCCTCCGTGGAGGGGGGCGATCTTGCTTCTAGTAAAGCTCTGGCTCGAGGTTCGAAGAGGAAGGCCACTGATAATGGAAAGAGGAGAGGTGAACCAAAGAAGCCTAAGAGCTGCTGGAACTTCGACTATCAGTCGAAGTACAACATTTGCACGAACAGAGCATCCACGACCTTTCTCGTGCGGAAGTTCCGTCACCCAGGATGCGATGAAGACAAAGAGGACTACTTAAAGTTCTCAAATGTTGTTGCAATGGTTGGCTTTCTCAACCTTTACTTTTTTATACTTAGTCATTTTTTTATCTTTTTCTAACTTTGACAACTTTCCTCTTCAAGTCTTTGTAGAGCACAACATGACGATGCATTCCGGCAAGGTGAAGGCTAAGTCTGCTGCAGAAAGTTCTGGTTTGGCGGAAGCCAATGAGAGGATTGAGGCTATTTCTTCTGAGATTGAGTTTCTTATTACCAAGCGAGAGAAGAACGGGGATCTAGTCAAGCAGGCGAAAGAGCGCCTCAATCGCGTCACCCGTCTTGAGTACAAACTGGATCGTTTCTAGATCGCTCGTGACAACTACAAAGGGAAGTAAGTTGGAGTCAGAGGATGGAATTAAACTGCATTCGGATAGCACTCTCAGTGTTCTGGAGAATGGGTTCACAGAGAGATTTTGGTGAACGGGGAGTTGCCTTGGTGCTCCGATGACCCCTCATCGCGCGAAGAAAACTCGGCGCACGACAGAAGCTCACTGTACGGTAAATTCGGTTCTCCGAGGGACTTAATGACGATCATGACAAGGTCATGGCCTCGATGCTCCGTAGACCCCTCAGCGCGTGGAGATAACTCATGGGAATTCCGATGAGCATAGAGGCAAAGCCCAGTGAGCCGTGATCACGGTCGGAGAGTCGCAATGGTATACTCGAATATGGGCCACAACAACCCACTCGAAGCCCGTAAACATGAGAAGTGAATAATGGGCCGGCAAAGTCCATCACGAGCAGAGCTTCGCGTGGGGCGCCTCAAATCGCTAGGAAGCCCAGTGCCTAGATTCTCCAAAGAAGCGATGAGAGAAACTCGGGCTGACGGTTACGAGAAGTTCAAAAGGTGTAATGGCGGATCAAGAGCATTAAAGACATAGTGAGTGCGAGAGATACAGAGGGGACCGCACAGAGAGTCCTATAAATGGTCTTCGTGGGGGCCCGGAGAGCGGACCGAAAAACTTATGTAAGACTTAGCATATACTTTAGAGAAATTGTAATTCTTAAGAGAACATTGTTATCAAACACATTTTCTAATAAAGTTATCTTTTATTTACACCTATTACAATCAAATTGGGTGTGAGGGAAATTCTGCTCTCACACTTAACCTAAAGAGAAATCCTAACTAACAAAAGAAAATCAAAGATAATGAAAACAGACATGATGCACGTGATGTGCAAGTAAATAAAACAAAACCAAACCATGCACGTGAAGTGCAAGTAATTAAAACAAAAACCAAAAGTAAAAAGTAAAAAGCTTTAAACGAAACATGAATCAGATCAATCCCTATGTTGCATCAGTCTCTCCAAATGAGAGAGGATTCGACCACGAATCTGGATCGTCATTTTTTCCGTGAAAAGGAATTAAGTGCTTCACATTGAACACATCAAAAGTGCGAAGATGGCCAGGCATCTTCACACGATATGCATTTAGATTCAAACATTCTAGCACCTTAACGGGACCGATTGTGCGCTTCTTCAACTTGTTCTACTCTTTGTATGGATAACCTTGTCTTCTTAGGTTTTTTAGTAAGTTCATATGGTGTTAAAGTCGATGAGGAGAAGATAAAAGTCATCAAAGATTGGCCAAGCCCTAAAATTGTTGGAGAAATAAGAAGCTTCCATGGAATTGCTGGTTTTTACAGGAGATTTGTCAAGGACTTTAGTACTATAGAAACAGCTCTTACTGAAGTGACTAAGAAAGAAGTGGGATTCAAAATGGGAAGAAGCTCAAGAACAAGCATTTCAGACCCTCAAAGAGAAGCTCACTAACTCTCTTTTACTTATACTACCGGATTTTTTGAAAACTTTTGAAATAGAATGTGATGCATCTTGTATTGGAATTGGAGTTGTTTTGATGTAAGATAAGAAACCAATTGCTTATTTCAGTGAGAAACTCGGAGGATCAACACTCAACTATCCTACTTATGGTAGAAAAAGCTTTATTCATTGGTGAGGGCATTACAAACTTAGCAACATTATTTTTGGTCCAAGGAGTTTGTCATTCACACAGATCATGAGTCACTGAAACATATCAAAGACAACAAAAAAATGAACAAGAGACATGCTAGATGGATATATTTTATAGAAAATTTATCGTACGTCATTAAGCATAAAAAAGGTAAAGACAATATAGTAAATGATGCATTTTCCAAAAGGTACACTCTACTATCTTCTCTAAATTCTAAACTCATAGGATTTGAACTGTTAAAGGATCAATACAAAACTGATCAGGAGTTTAGTGAACCTTCCAAGAGTTTTGAAAAGTATTTTAGTGGTAACTACTATAGGCAAGATGATTACCTATTTTATAATCATAAAATTTGTGTGCCTAAGGTTTTGTGAGAGAATTACTAGTCAAGAAATCTCATGGAGGTGGTCTTGCTGGATATTTTGGTGTGACAAAGACGCTTAAAGCTTTACAAGATCATTTCTATTGGCCTCACATGCGCAAAGACATTGAGAAAATCTATGCTAGATGTGCTATTTGCAAACAGGTCAAGTCTAAGGTTCAACAACATGGTTTGTATTCTCCTTTGCCTATTCCATTACATCATTGGACTGATATCTCTATGGAATTTGTGGTAGGATTGCCTTGGACTAAAACTGGTAGAGATTCTATTTATGTTATTGTAGATAGATTCTCTAAGATGACTCATTTTATAGCTTGTCATAAGACTGATGATGCTATTAATGTTTCTAATCTGTTCTTTAGAGAAGTTGTGAGATTACATGGAATGCCTAGGGTGGTATTTTATGATAGAGATACCAAGTTTCTTAGTCATTTCTGGAAAACTTTGTGGGCTAAGTTAGGTACCAAGCTGACATTTTCTACTACTTGTCATCCTCAAACTGATGGCCAAACCGAAGTAGTAAATAGATCATTATCTACATTGCTTAGGACGTTGATAAGGAGTAATTTAAAGTCTTGGGAAGAATGTTTGCCTTTTGTTGAGTTTGCTTATAATCATGCACAACATTTTGCCACAATGTTTTCACCATTTGAAATTGTTTACAGATTTAATCCCTTATCTCCTTTGGATTTGATTTCTTTACCTTGAAGTGAAAGATGCAGCTTAGATGGAAAGAAGAAAACTGAAAAGGTTAAGAAATATCTTTAACAAGGATTGATAATTCACCTTCGCCTAAGTTACTTAGTTATTACTTGATCACAAGTTAGGAAATATCTTTCCTACTTGGAAAGAACCCAAATTTCGAATTTAAACTCAGAAACTATCTTTTTCATGCTTTCATTTAATTTCCAGCCTTTATGACTTTTCTGTTATTTTCAAGAGAAGATGCATGTACCTTTCTCTTCTCCTATATAATGTGCACGAATCTATCAATAAAAATAAGTCAATTTTCTTCCTAAATCATTTGTTCTATTGACTTAAAACAATTCGAAGTGGTGACAACCAAACCACTAAAATTCTGAATTCTCTTACAAGTGCAGTCTTCAGAGATCCATTATACTCTCAAAAAAAGATCTTCATCTCTTGTTTGTTTTATCATCCTTTTCATCTCTATTTCGTCCATATTCTATTACCATCAAGTTCCAGAAAGTGTTCTTCACATATAGTTGCTATTTTGTGCAAAAAACTTCATTCAAAGACAAAGATCCAAGGGGAAATCAAACCGGGATCGTATCACCACATCAGTTGGAAGGATTTAAGCACCTATAAACTATCGTTTTACAAGTTTGGAAGGCAAGATTGACGCATTACAAACTGATGTGTGGATCTTGAAGGAGCAAAAAAGAAGGTTTGTTGAACCAGTAGATGAGGAAGTGGAGACGCCGGTTCGTTATGCCCTTTTCAAATATATATCATGTGTTTATTGTTATTAATATAAGATTTAATTTAGTGAGCATTCGTGGTTGGTGAAGGCGGATCTAGAGAAATGTGAGGGTAGTTTTCCTGGCCTAAAGGTGGAAATAAAGGGAAACACCACTGAGAAAGGAGCCCCTTCTTCAAAAAAAAAAAAGAGAGATGTAGTGGCTAAGGAGAAAAGTCCTCGTGTGAGTACGAGGAAGAAAACATGGTGTTTAGAGGAGAAATCAAAGATTAAGCAAGACAAAGTGTACAAAAAGAGGAAGAATCCAAAGAAGGTTGGAAAACCAATCTCACTGGACTCTGATTTTGTTGAAGATGTTACAGAAAAAGTGGCAAAGGAGGACCTAAAAATGGCTTCTAGTTCTGATTATGAGGATTAGAGGAAGCTCAAAGCTGTTGGGAAATCACTAGATATGTTCCCGAAGGCCATCGACTGTGTGGATCCGGTTATACCAGTAATGGAAAAGAGAGTCCCTACATTGGCACATACTCGGCTTGCTCTTACGTTGGAAACTCTACCGTGAAACGCACCATACCACGTGTTGTATCTTCATCAAATAATTATGATCTAATGGATGTTGTGGTAGAGGACAAGCTTCGTGCGTTGTTGGAGTTCATAAATATTGATGAGTATGTATCACACAACCTTATATTGCATTTTTTTTTCAGATTTATTTTCTATTGCAGATTTGTTTTTGCATATTTATTTTCTATTGCATATTTGTTTTTGCGGATTTATCTTATATTACATATTTATGTTATATTGCATATTTATACTGACCTATCCTCTTCTGATTACAGAGAACAACCGATAGGAAGCTAAAATGCTGAAGTTTAGTTCTTCAAAGAGATTATTTTACCTAGGCACCTATGGCCTAAACTAGACGATGGATGGTTAAGAGATTCGGTAAGTGTTTTACAGTTTTTGTATCTATCTTTTTGTATTGCAAATTTGCTTTTTTGCAGATTTAATTTTTATTTCAGATTTAATTTCCATTGCAGATTTTTTTGAATTGCATTTTTTTCTATTGCAGTTTTTTAATCGTTATTGCAAATATTTTTCTATGGTTGATTTTCGGAGATTTATCTTTCTATTGCAGTTTTATTTGTTGTATTGGTTAAAAATTAAGTATGCATATTTTTTTACTTACTTTGACCTCTGTCTTTGCAGCACATGGAGGAAGCATTGAAGATGTTCTGGTTGAGATCCATGCGTCAAAACTCACCTTTCGGACCCATAGTTTCTTTCTGGGACTCATTGCCGTTGGCTGTTTGTACAAGGACTACCCAAATTTTATCACGAATCTAAAGAAGTTTTTAATTACGAAGGAATACGCTGAACAATACATGAGTCTTATTCCTGAAGGCTCGACAATTAATAAGGTTTGGCATATTCACATTGACAACCTATATGGTTGTGGCAATGTGAAAAATGATCATTGGGTAGTTATTGACGTCAACTTCAACATGAGAAGGATAATTGTATATGATTCTATCCATGGTAATGAAAGTGATGCTTAAATTGTCAAGGTTTGTGACCCCATACGCAAAATAAAGTCATGGTTTCTTAACTATATAGTCTCTAAAGATTTTAGGAAGAAGTTTGTCGCTCAATTTGAGGTGAAAAGAGTTAAGAAAATGTGCCAATGATCTGAAAGCTAGGAGATTTTGGTGTTTACTCTATCAAGTACATTGAGTGTCTTACTTTGGGATGGAGCTTCTAAGTTTGGGTACACGAGCCCAATGGCTCTTCTGATGGATCTATGACGGTCGGATATAATTGCTAGACTTTCGTCATCCGGAATCACGCAACTTAATTTCCTAAAGAACAATTCATACGATTCATCATTTTTAGTATCAATAATTCCAAACGCCAAGGGAAAAATTTGAAAATTCTCGTCTTGTGCTGCTGCGGTAAGTAGTGTTCCCTTATACTTTTCTTGCAAAAAAGTACCATCAACAATGACCACTTTCCGGATGAATGGAAATCCATTGATACTTCACTAAATGAAAGGAACAAATTCTTGAACCTTTCATCTTTATCAACGGATAAAATGGAGTGTGTCCCCGGTTGGCTCTCTTAATCCTATAAAAATACGCGGGTATCTGCGCGTAACCTTCCTCAGGAGTGCCCCTTACCAAATCTCTGGCATACCTTAGTGTTGTGTAAGCCTTCCAGTATTCAACCTATAATAGAGAAATAAATGCAATGTAAATGAAAATAAATCTGCAATATAAAATAAATATGCAATACAAAATAAATCTGCAAACAATGTAAACAAATATGCAATGTAAATGAAAATAAATCTGCATTACAATATAAATCTAAAAACAATGTAAATAAATCTTCAATGAAATAAAAAAAACTACAAAGGACTGTAACAAAACTGCAAAGGACTTATTAAAAAATGTAATGAAAAAGAAAAAATCTGCAATGGACATAAACAATATTGCAAGATAAATCTGCATTTGTCTTTACTTTAATGTTAAATCATTTATTCAAAGCATCTGCAATGTGCATAGGTAACACAGTAGGCCCTACACCACCAATATATTCAACATTGCTAGTACCTCATGACTTGCCCGCCGCAATCTTCACGCTCTCTCTGTGACTGCACATGTATGTTTTGAAATGTAAGTACATACATGAAATTTTGGCCAATCATCTATTGATGTAGCTCTGAGCTTCCACGCACAACTGCTTACCCAACACTTCACACTTAAAAAGTAAACGTTGTAATCGAACCTTTCAATCACGGTTAGCATTTTCAACCTTCCTCCAATTGCTCTCTTGTGTCATAAAAATCACCTACTCTTATTTTCAAAGAACTAATATTGAAACTTGGTAAGTGTTCGTTACGATTACCATATATGAGTAGACGGTTGACGGATACATCATCTTCGTCTTATCTTCCTCTTCAACATCTTCATAATTAACTTCGTACTCTGCAAAATTTTCATCATCAAAGTCTGGTCTGTCAGAATCATCGCAATAACCAAATCTTATCTCATCCTCTTCCTCTGCAATGTCTTCTTATGTATCTTCTATAATAGCTTTCTCTTTTGCAGGAGTTCTCATTTTCAGTTCCTCCGTAGCTCCACCCTCCAATTTTGGTGTACTCTTAGGTTTGACCTCAACACAGAGACGAACACATTCATTGTTCGACTGACATAGAAATATTCTCAATTGTCTAGTATTCATTACATACACAGCAGGTCGATACAGAGGTAAGGAGTTCAAAACCTTCTTAGGTAACATGTAGCTCAAATCCACATTGTAAAGGCTCATATGTATTTGGTAGTCTTCGAGTACCATATCTACCAATTCCTCGAAAGTCATCTTCTCTTGTGTTGAAAGCGATCGAGAAACCTCGATCGCTTTCAACGACGAACAATTTCCTACCCCTACCTTGCGTCCACTTCCCACAAACAAGAATTAATTGTACATTCGCCATTTATTCTCGTCAATTAACGATTTAAAATAAAGAAGTTGAAGATGTGAGCTTCAAAATCTCAACGGTGGTTGAGGACATTGAAGATGTCGATGATGAAGATGTACGACAAATTAAGATCTATGTAGGGAAAACTCTTCTACAGCAAAACGACGTCGTATAATTTATTTATTAAATAAATCGACGTTGCAGTTTTTAACAAAAGTGCAACGTTGGAAAAATAATATGCAACATAGGAAAAACCTGCAATTTTGTTTACAACCTGCAACATTGGAAAACAAATCTGCAATGTCGTAAAAAAGTTGCAATAATGTTAACAAAACTGCAACGTTGGAAAAAAAATCTGCAACGTTCAAAATATTTCATGTTCAAATTGTGTGTATTGTTTTGTCAAATTATTTCAGGTTCAAATTTTCATCTTTACGTGGAACATAGTCGTTGTTTTCCCAAATAGTAACTGTGTTTTTCAGAGTCGGTGCAATAAATATTTACTTTTCCCAATATTTGTTTATTTTTAACTGAATTTTTTGGCTATAAATTATCATTTCTCGAGATTGTTTCTTTCACGCTCAAAGTCTCTCTGTCTTTCTAAAATATATCTGCAAACTCTTACAAATTTTGAGTGCTTCGATTCCAACTACAGATAACGATAAGAGAGTGACTCTCAAACTCATCGACAAACATGGAATCGAATATGTATATAGTGTATGTTTCCATACACGTATGAAGAAATTGATGGTTTGGTATTGCGAGAAGAAAATCTAAATGACCACTATGTTTGTTTGTTTTTTTGTATGATGGCTGCCGTCTATGACCAAATCAAACTCCGCATTCAATTTTCTTTACTATCCTTTAATTTTTGAAAGTATTTATTTTAGCATATTAATTTATTGAGAAATTAAGTATTGTTTGTTATAGTTTAGGCTCGAGGATGGAGACGCAATTTCCATGTTCACAGAGATAATTGGTGGCGGTCCTTCAGGGTCATTAATTTCTTGTTATTTCTCTTATCTCTTTGTTTACGTTGTGCGTTGGGCCATATTTATGTTTGTATTGCTGCTTTTTCTATAAATGCATACTTATTTTTGTTTATATTGGAGTTTAATTTATATTGCAGTATTACTTTGGCTTGCATATTTATTTTACAAAAAAATATGCAAAAGAGTAAACTATTTATGATTGCTTTATGGTTGTTTTTTAAAAACCATATTTAATCAACTATGAATAAAAATAGTAACTTAAACTTTAAACATCATTTAAATAAAACATAAAATAGTTATTAAATAATCTGCAATTTTTTATTTAAGATTTATTTTCTTCTGTATGTTTATTTTTGTTTTTCAAGACTTATAAAAACGTAGTTTTCTAAGTATTTAAAAATATGAAAATGATAAATAGTTATTTTCAGTAAAATTAATTATTGTTTTAAGGTTGTTTAAAAATTAGTTAATTGAAACATTACAAAAAGTTATTAAATAGTTATTAAAAGATTTGCAAATACAATTTTGTTTTGCTTGAAGATTTTTGTTTTGTTTTGCAGAGTTTAAAAAATATATTTATTTTAAAATATTTGAAAATGGTACATTAATTATGATTGTTTTATGGTTTTTTATTAAAAACCATATTAGACCAGGTGAGTAAAATTAGTTAATTGTAGCTTAAACCATAATTTTATATTGCAAATTTATTTTCGCTTGCAGATTTATTTTTGTATTGTATAATATTTTAAAGAAATCAAGTTTTCTTTTTAAAAATTTGCAAAAGGGTAAATAAATTATGATTGTTTTATTCTTTTTTATAAAAATTATATTAAATAAAATATCAAATCATAAAATAGTATTTTAATAAACTATCGTTTAAAAAAGATAAAAACATAAAATAGTTATAAAATGTTTTTCAGAATAACATAAAAAACTTATTAAAAGAAGCAACTACTTGAACTTAGTAACCCGACTCATCTCTGTACGGTCCTCCAAACCCCTTAAAGCTGCAACCCATTTTTTCTAATCTAACATCCGGTATCTTAATATTCTCTCGTTCTTCTTGAGCACATCATCTCGTGTTGACAACCTCATCCACTCAGAATCGATATCAAACTTTTCAACCGAAATTCGCTTATGTAAGAGACAGACTTTGGCGTTTTTTCTCTTGTACTTGACCCTAGCTTCGATAGCGTCTTCCTTGGCCCTGATTTGCTTGTTCAACATAACCATAATGATCTTGTAGTAGTTATGCAGTTTTTGAATTTCCTGTGTATGCTTGAAATCATCATCGTTGGCAACCTTCACTTGTTTACTCTTGTCCATGATTGACTACAGAAAACGCAAAATCGGATAACTTAAATAACATAAAGGCAAATCTAACTAAACGAAATATATACAAACATATAAGTTACAAAGATTTTTGAAAGATAGATGAATCAGATGACAACGTGTTTTTTTCCGAGAAGAGATAAAATGAAAAGTGTTTCGTGTAGTGTGAGATAATATATATAGAAACTGAAAAGTTGTGAACTGAGAGGTGCGATTGTTGATGTCGTTTCGTGTAGTGTACGTTATTTATGTTTAGGAAGCTGGAGAGATTTAATGAAAAACGAAGTAATTTGTACTGTTGGATGTTAATAGTCAAATTAAAACACTTGTCAAATTTTGCATATTTCTTTTCGTTTATGTTGCATATTTATTTTGTTTCGCATGATTATTTTCATTTGCATTGGAGATTTAATTTTCGTATTGCATATTTTGGTTCGAATGCAGATTTATTGTTGTATTGCAGAGTTGTTTGTATTGCATATTTATTTTAATTTACATTGGAGATTTAATTTCCGTATTGCAAATTTTGGTTCTGATACAGATTTATTGTTGTATTGCATAATTGTTTTGTATTGCAGATTTATTTTAATTTACATTGGAGATTTATTTTGTAATGCACATTTTGTTCTAATGCAAATTTATTTTTTGCATTGCAGAGTTTTTGGTATTGCAAATTTATTTTCATTTACATTGAAATTTAATTTGTACTGCAGATTTTTGTTATAATGCATTGCAGAGTTATATTTGTTTGCAAATTTTTGTTTTAATTTTCGTATTGCAGATTTATTGTTGTATTGCATAGTTGTTTTGTGTTGCAGAGTTATTTTTGTATTGCATAGCTTTTTGTATTTCATAGTTTTTTGTATTGCATATTTATTTTTTGTATGAAGAGTTTTCTCGTATTGCAGATTTATTTTTATTTGCATTGGAAATTTAATTTTGCAATGCATATTTTTTGTTCAAATGCAGAGTTATTTTTGTATTGAAATTTTTTTTATATTGCAGATTTATTTCCATTACATTAGACATAACTGCAACTCAAAACAACGTCGTTTTATTCATCTTCTTTTTTAGAAAATCGATTTGGAAATCGCATCATTTAGGGTTTATCTTTAATTTGGGGATTGAATATTTAGGGTTTCTCTTTGATTTGGGGATCGATTTTCGACATGGAGAGGTTTAGCTACAACATAAGTGATCAACAAGAGGCGCCTGGTTTCGGTCCTAACTCCAACAATGAAGAAGAGGTGATGATCCCTCCTCCTCTGAATGTAATGTACTTCGATGGTATGGATCCTTCCTAATATGGGACGCCGATGGTGTGTTAATGTGGTGCGGATGTTATCATCGAACGATGTTAGTTTCAAATAATGGTTAGTAGTATGTAGTTATGAGTGGCTATGTAGCTCGTAAATGTTTCTTAAATGATTTTGAAAATCTCTAATACAATCACCGCATATATTAAAAATCTGCGGCCAAATAATTTAGAAAAAGTTGCGGCAAAATAATTTGCGGTAACGTGTGCAACAAAACTATGGTCATTGCAGATTTAAAACAAAATTGCAGCTATCCGGGATATTTTGGATTCTGATAAATCTGCGGTGACAAAAAACAAATTTGCAGTTAAGTAAAAAAATATGCAATGTAAAACTAATATGCAATATAAAAAATTATGCGGCAAAAAAAAAAAAATAAGTTTGCAGTCAATTTAAACAAATTTGCAATGTAAATAAATCTCCAATGGAAAATAAATTTGTAATGTAAATAAAAATCTTCGAAAATAAATCTGCAATGTAAACAAATCTTCATTGTAAATAAAAAATTGGCGACAAAAAATCTGCGGAAAAAAAAATTTCCAACGACGTAGAAGTGACGTAAAAATCTGCGGCCAAATAGACAAACAAATATGTGAAAAGAAATATGCAAGAAAATAAATCTGCGACACAAAAAAAAATCTGCAAAAAAAACGGCGAAACAAATCTACAACACAAACAAATCTGCATTACAAATATCGCAGATTTGTTTCCCTCCGAACAAACGCGGTGGCATTTATGTAAATACGTAGGAACTTTTCTCTCTCCTCTATTTAATTTTTTCCAGCGTTTTTTTTTTTTGTTCATGACTGATGGGTACTTTCGGGTTTAACGAAAATGGTCCACCCTCCAGTAACATTTACTTTTATAACACTTATACATGGAGAAGAAGATTCAAGACTATTCTTTTTCAACTTCTCTAAATATTTCTTGTAATTTCTCTTCTAATGCCTAAAATCATTACATTAATGGTACTCGTCATCACCGAGAAGGATTGAGTTTAGACTTTTGAAATGGCTCAAAACTTTTCATGATACTCAACCCATCTTGTGCTACAATATCCTATGTCTTTACCTTGTTTCTTAAACCTTTTGTACCTTTTGTACATTAATATTTTCGTTCAAGCATCTCATGTAATTCAGTCGAATTTCATAACAAACTAATTATAACTTGATGTTAATGACTACAAGATAAGGTCAATAGCCAACTCTTAGCTAATAACACCATCCAATTTTGTCAGGTTATCAATATAACCAATCATCTTTATGACATGTGGACTAACTAGATAGCATATTGATAACTTGCACACTCATTGAGAGATCTAACGTTTTTATATCTCTCAATTTATGTTAGTCCAGAAACATCATTTTAGACTAGTTATCATTTCTATTGGCGATTTCACGTTCTCATATTGCTTTTGCAAGTCTTAGTTCATGGTTGCTAACATTAAACAACAGACATCAACTTTACCATTGAAATTCTTATCTCAAGCATTCCTTACTATATGTGGAAGATTTGTCCTACACTTATAAAGAATTTCCTTCTCAATAAAATATTTTTTTTTCTCTTGTTTGAAAAAAATTCTCAAGTTGCGGTACCACTTGAAAAAATTCGATCCATTAAGTTTTTTTTCTCAAGGACATATCGCAGGGAAAAGCACTCTGAGAGTTTACATAACTATAAAAAGAATTAAGGAAGTTAATGTGATGTTCAAGAGATTTTGAGCATTCTTAACAAATAAGAAAACTCAAGCTAAACTCAAAAAAATAATTTCTTAAAATGAGTTTATTGTTCCAAGATCCATATTTCACTAGAATATAAGTGAACTTTAGCTTATCCCTTGAGTACCTAGCTATTTAGGTAAGCAACACCCTTGTTAATTATATACAATATAACTTTAGGTTGTTAATGACTTATGTTTTATCCAACCCTATGTCTCTAAACCCAAAATTGTTTTGATAGCCTACTCCAGTAAACCAATCGTATTTCATAGGTACCTCTCTAACTCTCAAAATGTTGCAGACCGCCATATAACAAAGAAAATGTTGATTGTTACTAATTGTCTCATTCTTAGAAAGTTGTAGACCGCTGTTTTGTCAGATTTGCCATACAACAATTTAAATTTTGTTAATAAAATTGGGAGACATCAAAATATTTAATTTTAATCGAAAAACTAAATTATTATTTAATTTATATTTTATTTTAATTTATATCTTATATCTTATATAAAATATGTAGCTTATCTAATAAATAATAATTAAATAATTAGTTTTAACAATTGAAGATACTAATATTTGACTCCATACTAATATGATTAGGATAAGTTCAATTGAACATACTATATGATAATATCTTTTTCCAATGATAAGTATCCAATTATTCAAAGATAACTATACAATTATTTTATATATTAATAAAGTAAAGGGATAATTTCCTTTTTGTTATTTTTAAAGTGCCACTTTTTATTCTTGTCATTTTGAGAAGAAAGAATTATATGAGTACCATAAAAAACAATGAACTTATGTAAAATGCCATATTGAAGAAACATTTTAAATCATATCATACTCATGTTGATGAATATACACTTTTGTCACTAACAAATGGCTAACACATGTTTCTATAACTTGATTTCTTATTAAAAAATTAAAAGCTTTTAAAAATATTTTCTCTAACTTTTTCACTTCCATTAAGCTTTTGCTTTTTTATAAAGGTAATTGTTTATCATCTTTATTTTCTCACTCCAAACTCAAACATCCTAAGAACCCTAACAGCACAAAATCAAACCCAAAACCAATAAATCTTTCTTCGATCACATAAATTTGAAACCCACTCATTCACATCATCAAATGTTGCATGTCCACCATACCATCAGATGCTGCATGTCCACCATACCATCAGATGCTGCATGTCCATCACCTGATGTTGTATGTCCACTATCGGATGTTGCATGTCCACCTTCAAAGGTTGCATGTGCATTGTATGACGATGCATGTCCACCATCAGAAGTTGCACGTCCACCATCACATTTTGCATGTCCACCATCGTACACTATTATTTGTCTATTCAAATTGCAATCTGATTTCTCTTTAATATTGTCCACCACTTTCAACCATTAATGTTGCTTAATTAAAGTGATATTCTTATTAACCAATGGTATATCATCTCATATCATAATTAATTTTGTCACAATCTCATTAATGATATTACTATTCATGATGGAGACTTATTTCACAAGGGGCACAATTGTCATTTTGTTAGTGACACAATACCATGCATTTATGACATATCTCATAAATTATATTTAATATGGTATTCAACATAAATTGATAGACAATTATGGTACATTCTAAAAATTTCCCTTTTGAGAATCACTTAATCACTTTTAAATGACCAAATTACCTTTCTTTTTTAACAAACTAAAATAGTCTTGATATAGCCCAGATATAATATTAGTTTTGTGTTTTCTTCTCCGCCGTGATAATTAAATCTCCGTCGTGTTCTTCTTCTTCACCTATTAATCTTCGATTATGATGTAGATAAATAAGTGGACACGTGGAATCAGGTGGTTGGAGCTGTTGAAGTCGTTATTGAAGATGTTGCAACGGCTATAACGGTCTTCAACAGCCAAAAAACAGAACCCGAAGCAGAGCAAGAGTGAAACATAGTCTATAAAGAGAAATTGGTTTCATTTTTGTAAAGTTTAGTTTGATTCAATTGTTCTTTCTCTCAATTTGTAGTTGTAGTTTCTCTTGCTCGAGCTCAATTTGATTTAGAGGTCATTGAAGGATCATCTATTCAATTGAGTAAGATTTCTTTGTTTGTAATTGAACATTGATTTCTGATTTGGAATGAAAAGGTAACTGATTTGTATCAAAGGTATCAGTAAGTCTCACGATCCTCTGGAATTTCTTTCAGCTATGGCCGAAACTCGATCACAAGCTTCACGGAAGGAGATCAAAAATCGTGATCAAGAAGAGAATCTAGATTCGAAATTGGAACGCATTTTGTCAAAATCAATATCAGAAGTTCACGCAAAGGTTGATGCGAGATTAGAAACTCAATTTGCTTCAGCTGATGAACATTTAGAAAGGAAATTCACAAGCATTGACGATAAAATGGAGAAAAGATTTGCTTCTGTTGATGAAAGAATGGAGAAGAACACAGCAGAGGTTTTTGCAGCGATTCGTATGTTTGGTGAAACGTTTAATGGAGGAAGCAATTCAGCTCCGAACTACAATACCAACTCAGATTCAGTTCATCAAAACGAAAATGGTAATAATTCACACTATTCTGCCATAACTAGATTAGCTAAACTCGACTTTCCTAGATTTAATGGAGTTAGGCTGAAGGAATGGCTGTTTAAAGTAGAACAGTTCTTTATCATTGATAAAACACCTGAACATATGAAAATAAACATCGCCTCTATCCATTTTGATGATGATGCTTCATCTTGGCATCAAGCATTAGTCCAATCTGAAAGTGGAAATTTAGCTACTCGAGACTGGTATACATACAGAATATGGTTTAGAGAAAGATTTGAGGAAGTATTAGATGATCCAATTGCAGAATTAAAACAACTACAAGAAACTAATGAAATTGTGGAGTATCATGGGAAGTTTGAGCTAATACGAACCAAGCTAAACCTGCCTGAACACTATTTGGTTAGTGCTTATTTAGCTAGGTTGCGTATGGATACTCAGATGCACATTAGAATGTTTCAACCACAATCTGTCAAACAATGTTTGATGTTAGGCAGATTATATGAACAAGCTCATCCAAGGAAATCAAGCAATTTTAATTGGAATCAATCTAAACAACACCAGTCTAATAATCAATCAAGATCATACAATTCTACCAAAGATAAAGTCTCAAATACTCAAACCAGAAGGAATTGGACTCAAGCTGAGATAAATGAAAGGAGAGAAAAAGGCTTATGTTTTCAATGTGATGAGAAGTACACACCTGAGCATTATCTAACTCATAAAAAGAAACAATTATCAATGATGGAAACAAATATGAGATCAGAGGATTCAGATGATAGTGAAGAGGATGAGAAGTCATACCATGGTGAAATAGCTAAAATTTCAGTAAATGCTATATCTGGTACAACTGATTACATGGCAATGAGAGTTAAAGGGTTTCATGGGAAAAGAGTTCTATTCATATTGATTGACTCAGGTTCAACTCACAATTTTATTGATCAGAAGATAAGTGGAAAGTTGGATTGTGTCATTGATTCAGCAGGCTCTACTAAAGTTTCAGTAGCTGGTGGAAGTACCTTGGCAGTTTCTGGTTTCATTCAACAGTTTCAATGGACTTTTCAGAATCATTCCTTCAAGACAGATTGTATGGTATTTCCATTGGGTGGTTGTGACATGGTTCTTGGTATTCAATGGTTACAAACACTTGGTCCAATAACATGGGATTTCAAGAAGTTGGAAATGCAATTTAAATTGGATAATCAGAGAGTAGTACTACATGGACTTAAACAAGGATCAGTGAGAGAACTAAAAGCTATCAAATTCATCAAGTTGCAAGAAGAAAGATCACAGATGGCTACAATATATACAATGGAAGTATACTCTACTAATTCACACCTTTTGTCCATGGAGAAGACACATCCTACAACTGTTATGTACCTAGAAATTGAAGAATTAATGAATACTTATGCTGATATCTTTGAAGAACCAACAGCTTTACCTCCTTTCAGGCAACAACACAACCATAAAATTCAACTGATAGAAGGATCTAATCCAGTCAACCAGAGACCTTATAGGTATGCTATTTACCAGAAGAATAAGATAGATAAAATTGTCCAGGATATGTTGATAAATGGTACTATTCAACCTAGTGGAAGTGCTTATGCTTCACCTGTGGTTTTAGTGAAAAAGAAGGATGGTACATGGAGGTTATGTGTTGATTACAGGGGATTGAACAGTATTACAATAAAGGATAGGTTCCCTATTCCTTTAATTGAAGATTTGATGGATGAATTATGTGGTTCAAGTGTTTACTCCAAGATTGATTTAAGAGCTGTCTATCATCAGGTCATAATGGAAAAGGAAGATATACATAAAACAACATTCAAAACCCACAATGGTCATTATGAATACTTGGTTATGCCATTTGGCCTTACAAATGCACCAGCAACGTTTCAAAGCCTTATGAATTCTGTATTCAAAGAGTTACTTAGAAAGTGTGTTCTGATTTTCTTTGACGACATACTTATCTATAGTAACTCCATTCAAGCACATGTAATACATTTGGAGAAGGTATTTGCATTGATGAGGCGACATCAATTGTTTGCCAAGAGGAGTAAATGTGCTTTTGCTGTGGCTAAAGTGGAGTATCTTGGTCATTTCATTGAAGCTGCAGGAGTTTCAATTGATCCTGCTAAACTCACTGCCGTTTCAAATTGGCCAATTCCAAAGAATGTGAAACAGTCAAGAGGTTTTCTTGGATTAACTGGTTACTATAGAAGATTTGTCAGAAACTATGGATCTATTGCAAAACCCTTAACTGATTTAACAAAGAAAGACTCATTTGACTGGACTGATATTGCTCAGAAAAGTTTTGATTCTCTCAAACAAGCTCTGTGTTCAACACTTTTTCTTGCTTTGCCTTTGTTTGACAAACCCTTTGTAGTTGAAACTGATGCGTGTGGGCATGGCCTAGGAGCTGTTTTGATGCAAGATGGTCACCCATTGGCTTACATCAGTAGGCATTTAAAAGGTAGACAATTGCACTTGTCAATGTATGAAAAAGAACTTTTAGCTGTTGTATTTGCAGTTCAGAAGTGGAGGCATTACTTA
>OVBE01002376.1:0-30926 GCA_900406425.1 Iberis pinnata | reverse complement strand
TCACCCGATAGATTGATCTGAGTCTTTTATTTTTCTTGGTTATCTTATTTCAATAGTAAAGAGATCACCAAATTGGTTGTATAAGATAATTCTCCACACAAGTCAACCTACTTGTCTATTTATGTCATTAGATGACCCAAACTGGCTATTGCATGCAAGACTTGGGCATGTAAACTTTTACGTGCTCAAGATGATGGGGAGAAGGAGATGGTCATAGGGATGCCAAAGATCACACATCCAAACCAATTGTGTGAATGTTGCATGATCGTGAAACAAACAAGGTTACCATTCCCACCCAACGCCAACTTCCGAGCCAAGAAGCCTCTACAGCTAGTGCACGCTGACCTATGTGGTCTGATTACCCCGACATCACTAACCAGTAACAAGTACTTTTTCTTACTTGTTGATAATTATAGTCGTTAGATGTGGGTGTATATGCTCAGGAAAAAAGGAGAAGCTTTTGAGGTATTTAAGAAATTCAAGAAACTTGTGGAGAAAATGTCAGGACACAAGTTAAAGACTTTACGAACTGACAGAGGTGATGAGTTCAAATCACATAAATTTATAGAATTTTATAAAGAGGAAGGAAATGAACGTCATTTCACCGCACCATATACTCCACAACAAAACGGTGTGGTTGAAAGAATAAATGGCACTGTAATGGATACCGCAAGAAATTTACTCAAGAGCATGCAAGTCTCAACAAAATTATGGGAGAGGTAGTAAGACACGCGGTTTACCTCTTGAACCGCTTACCGACAAAGGTGCTCGGCAACATCACCCCATACGAAGAATGGTTTGGAAAACGACCTCATTTGGAACACTTGAAAGTGTTCGGATGTACTGCACATGTAAAGGTTGTAGGTTCACATCTCAAGAAGCTTGATGATAGAAGTCAAGAAATGGTGTACCTAGGCGTCAAAGAAGGAAGTAAAGCGCACAAGTTCTATGATCCTTGACGCGGTAAAGCTCATGTGAGCAGAGATGTTGTGTTCGAAGAAGATAAGAAGTGGAAGTGGTGTGATGATGATGGTTGACCCGTCAAGAATTCTATGAGTTTAGTATCTTGTCGGATAATGGAAACGTGGCAGAATCAGAAATTTCAACGAGCTCACACACGACGTCACCAACGACACCTAGAGCTACATTGAGCACACCTCAACTACAAGATAGCTCAAATAGGACAACAACTAATGATGGTCCAAAGAAACTTTATTCTCTTACTGACATTTATTTAGATGCACCAAAATTAGAGATGAACCTTGATGAACTATGTTGTTCACTGCGGAAGAGCCAACAAAATTCCATGAGGCTACAACTAAAGAGGAATGGAAAGAAGTAATGCAAAGAGAATTAGAGTCCATTGAGAAGAATAAGACATGGGAGCTTACCGAATTACCACCTGGTCACAAACCCATCGGCTTGAAGTGGGTGTTTATGTTGAAAAAAGATAGTGAAGGAAACATCCTCAAGCACAAAGCAAAATTGGTGGAAAAAGGGTACGTGCAAAAGCAAGGAGTTGATTTTGAAGAAGTCTTTGCACCAGTAGCAAGACTCGATACTATCGGGCTTATTCTTGCTCTTGCAGCTCATCGTGGATGGAAAATTCATCATTTAGATGTCAAATCAGCATTTCTCAATGGTGATCTCGAAGAAGAAGTTTACGTAGCTCAACATGAAGGATTCGTCATTGAGGACGAAAAACACAAGGTATACAAACTTTTCAAAGCTCTCTATGGTTTGCGCCAAGCACCAAGAGCATGGAATATACACCTTGATAGGAGTATGAAAGGTCTTGGATTTGTGAAGTGTTCACAAGAACAAGTAGTGTATACGAGGAGCCATGGAGAAGAATTACTCATTGTTGGTGTGTACGTTGATGATCTTATTGTAAAAATATCTAGTGCAAGAGGTATAGAACAATTCAAGACGCAAATGATGAAAGAGTTTGAGATGAGTGACCTCAGATTACTCACGTACTACCTTGGTATCGAAGTGGATCAAAAGAAGGAATGCATCACCCTAAAGCAGACAACTTACGCAAAGAAGGTGTTGCAATAATTTGCTACGGCATATTGCAATCCGAGCAAGTATCCAATGGAGACGAAGCTAAGACTCGAAAAGGGTGCATAAGGAACCTCAGTGAATCCCACTGAGTATAGGCGTATTATCGGGTGCCTAAGGTACTTAACCCACACCCGCCCTGATATTTCACATATCACAGGTATGGTTAGTCGCTACGTAGAGAAACCCACTACTTTACGCCAGCAAGCAGTAAAACATATTCTCCGCTACGTAAAGGGAACAACGAGCTACGAGATTGAGTAAAAAAGAGGACGAGGAACTGAAGAACTCGTTGGCTTCAGTGATAGTGATTTAGCTGGTGATTCCGATGACAGAAAGAGCACAGGAGGGATGGCATTTTATCTCAACGGTAATTTAATTACTTGTCAATCTTAGAAGCAACAAACTGTGGCCCTATCTTCTTGTGAGGCTGAATTCATGGCAGCAATTGCAGTTTCATATCAAGCATATTGCATTAATGAAGAATCGAGTGTTTCATGGAAGAAGCAAGCACATCGATACTCGCTTCCATTTCATTCGCGAATGTATTGAGAAACAACAAATAATTGTGGGGTTTATTTGCACTAGTGAGTAACGTGATGATATTCTCACCAAGGCTCTAGCAAGAGTTCAGTTTGCAGAGATGCGAGAACTACTAGGAGCGAAGAACCTCGAGCAAAGTCACGCTTAAGAGGGAAAATGTGAGTTTAAGCTTAGACTTTGTCAAGCCACCAAAGGAATACTGAAGTCCCAAGCCATTAAAGGAATAGTACGGCACCGTCCAAGCCGTAATGAGAATAGTAGTTGTTATTTTTTATTTGTTTCATACCTATTTGTATCTTTATAAAAAGAGAGCTCCCCTCTTCATTTCTAATCATCCCACAACAATTTCTTTTACTTCAAGTAACTTAATAAACTTTGTTTTTCTATTTAGTTTTTCATCTTTCTTCTTCTTTTTTTCTTTTTTTCTTTTTTTCTTGCTTAAGATCAGTTTGGAACCAATAGTTTGGTGATAGTTATCCTCCAAACCTGAGATAAGAAGAGCTGAACTTTATTACTTGAGGGACAAGATGAATGCTCTCAAGAAGCATTAACCTTAATATTGTCTTAAACAATGTTGGAGGGTTTTAGTTCCTCCTTCAAAAGAAGACTATTTGGTATCTTTCACGTATTGGATTGTGTTATGGTGATGAATTTCTTCATTCATCTTAATAAATTTGTTTGCTTATCATGATTTAGCTCCAGCTTCGTGATAAGTTCGTCACCACATCAATTTAGTAATCTTCTTATCAACCAAATGCAATTCAGACCAAAACCATTGTAAATATTATTAATTTATAGTGTAATTATTCGACAAAAAATTTTCAAATATATATTTTGAGCTTTAAAAAAAAGAAATTATGAAAAAATTGCTCTAAAATATCACAAATTTCACTTCAGAAAAATCTCTAACTCTAATATGTGTTTAAAATTAAAAAATTATATTTTAAACCTTTAAAATTTAGTTTTGAGTATTGTACTTTCATACACTTACTTTTGTAGTATATTTTAGAATTCCTCTTATTGATACAAACTGCACTAAAAAATCAAAATTTGGAATGAAAAAAAATCATTATTTTACAGAGATTATACTGTAATTAGGATCTAAACCTTTTTGTAGCCAGATTGACGAACTAGCTGATGACTGATAAAGTACATAAAACAAAAAGAGTTCAGACAACAATTTAAGTTTAATAAGTTCCCAACAAACATAGAAACAAACTCCTTGACATGGCATCTCCACTACAAATAAACATGTAATGAAACGTCCATGTTTTATTTGTCCCAAACTTTTTGTAAAAAAGTGTCTGAAAAAGGTCTCTTTTCAGAACTGGAGATCACTTGTTCCACCAATGCAAGAAATCTTTGCGCCTGTTGATTTTCTTCTGAAGCTGTAGGAGTCCATAGAGCAAAGCTTCGGCGGTTGGAGGGCAACCGGGGACATATATGTCGACTGGTACGATTCTGTCACAGCCTCTAACCACTGAGTAAGAGTAGTGATAGTATCCACCTCCATTAGCACAACTTCCCATTGAAATCACCCACCTTGGTTCAGGCATTTGGTCATAAACCCTGTCATTGTTTTCAGATGTTAGAAGTTGGAATTCCGCATATTTTTCAATCATTCGAGTTGATTTGATCCAATCCACATATCCAACTTCTTTCAACCCTAACATATCTCTAACTAATAGTTTGTTCATTATAAGAACTAATCTAGACCAAGTTTTAAAAGCTTTCAGTCATCTCTCAAATTTGCTAATCTCAATGGATGATGTTAAGACTCCATGGTTCATAATGTTTGGGACTAAAGATCATCACTATAAGAACTAATCTAGACCAAGTTTAAGCTGTTAATCATCTCTCAAATTTGATCATCTCAATAGATGATGTTTACAACTACAAGACCCAATGGTTCATAATGTCTGGGGCTAAAGATCATCACTATAAGCTCAATAACAATTTTTACAAACAAAGAGATATTACTCAGTCGCAATATACCTCTACTCGTCATTCCAATATTCCATTGATGCTTGAACTTTGTAAGTTCATGAATTCGAACCAAATACTTCAAGAAATATTGAATAAATCTAAGCTAGACAACGAATACGAACGCTATGGCTTCTCAAATTAGTCTTATACTCCTAAAGAAATTCTCAATTTGTCAAAAAACCTAGCAATATGAACCCTAAATTTCCCAGGAAAGAGAAAAGTCCAATTGAGATCCGAGGATATAAATCAGCTATTCATTCCATGAGAAAGAGAAAGAGAGAAGCATACTTGCGAAGAGCTGGAGCCATCTTGTTGGTAAGAGTCCCGGCTACAATCATACAATCAGATTGACGAGGACTAGGTCTGAAGATGATACCAAATCGGTCGAGATCGTAACGAGCAGCACCAGTATGCATCATTTCGACGGCGCAGCAGGCGAGGCCAAAGGTCATAGGCCAGATCGATCCTTTACGAGCCCAATTCATGAGATCATCAACCTTAGAAATCACAAACTCCGCCGCCTTGGAGAGACCAGGAGGAGGAGAAGATGTAGAAGGAGGACCTGGCCTGGTGTAGGAAGTCGGTGATGTCGATGGGGAGAGAGACGGAAGAGATGTATGGATGTGAGAGACCGCGGCGGCGCGTTGAGATTGGAGGAGGAGAGGGAGGCGCGTGGCGGTGTTGCGCGTGATCATCGCCATAGTTTTTGATGTTAGAGATGACCAGGGAAGCTTCAATTTTATGAGTTTTGTTGTTTCATCATTGCTTTGTTCATCTGAATGATAATGGGCCTTTATGTGTTATTTTATGGGCTTTATTAGTCCTATATTAGCCCAACATGCAGCTTTGGTTAAAAAAACGTAATTGTAAAAATGGCTATACATGTTTTTTTTAATATATTTAAGGATGAGAGAGACTTGGCATTGAAGGTATAAACATTCAAAGCGAGTTTAATGTGAGAAAGAGGTTTTGAGTTAAGCTACATTATGTTTGGTTTCATACTAATATAGCTTAGGGTTTGGTAAAGTCCAATTAAGTTTAGTAAAAAAGATTAACTTTATTTAATGTGATTAACCAAAATGTATTTGCGTATTCATCTTTATGTTTATACTCCCTCCGTTTCGAATTACTTGTCGTTTTAGAGTTTTGCACACAAATTAAGAAATCTCTATTTTCTATAAAAACACCATTAAATATTATAAATCAACCAATAGAAAAAACTCATGCAATTATTCTATTGGTTAAAAAAGTCAAATTCATTTAATTTATGCATTGAAAACCTAAAACGACACATATTTTGAAACGAAATTTTTTCTCCAGAACGACAACTAATATGAAACGGAGGGAGTACTTTTTTTTGGTCAACTTACAAACATTACAAAGAAACTCCCACTTAGAGAGATTCATAGTCGGCCCTTGGAAAAAGTAAGAGAAGCAATGGCGCGCGGCCGCTATTATTATTATAAATTTGCAGATTTCAAAAGTTTTTCATAGTTTAGTGGTTAATTTTTCTTTTTTCCCACTTAACCACCCGAATTCGAGTCTCTCTCACACCATTTTTGTTTTTGTTTTTGACCCTGAGAAATTGAACATGAAATGCATAAGCTTAAAGCTATGCACTAGAGCTCTTCTCACTAGGCTACAAATGTTTGGCTTATGTTTATACAAACTATGAGGTCCTTATACCCTGACAATTACTTGTATGTGTTGTTATTATTTGTATTTATGTTGTAATATTCTAATAAATATTGAATCAACTAAAAAAAACAAACATAACCGCATAGCCAATAACAAGAATTTGAAGACACCAAGCTACATACAAACAAACAATTTATTCTCTATCAATCGATTATTTAAAATGATTTAGAACTTTATTTGAATAATAACATGAGAATTTTTCTTCTTTCATATCCAATAAAAATCGATTTTAAATTGGAAAACAAAACATATGAAATCTTCTCAAATCCATACTCCAATAAACTCCCCTAAATTCCATATATTTATATGTAGCAATCACCATTAACAACATAATTTTGTTTATGTCTCTAGTATCATAAATTCCGAAGGACTCCGACTAGGCTCAAATCTTCTGCAATCGCAAAATATGTCCAGAAAATCCGCCAAAATTCACCTCATATTAATTGACGGTGACCGAAATTCAAACTCAGGTGCCGAAACTCACAGTTGTGAACTCTTTACTACAAGAGCTAGAAACCCCAATTATTAACCGTACAATTAAAGTAACTCTTTGTTCACATTTTAAGAAGAGAAAATATATATATTTCCGGCCCAAGAATGTTCTTAAAATATATAGAAGGGCTGGACTCAATTCGAACAAGACACATGTTTTAAATTTTCTTGTATATTCGAAGCAATGGAAGTTTCCACAAGTCGACACATGGTTTAAATCTTGCACCAACTTCCGTGTAAGCCAATTGCCATGATGTAATGAATTGGATTAAAAGCAAAGAAATCTTCACTATATAATTTAATAATCATTCAATGTATCTTTAACGTATAATATTGTTTTCATAATTTAATATAGGTGAATTTCAAAAAAATAATTTTATGATTCAAAAATACCACACACTTGTAATTATATTTTTAATAATATCATTATATACATTTTTTTAAATATCACGAACATAAAAATTAAACCTTGATTTATATTTGACTATATATAATATTTTATTTTAAATGACTCAGTGTTAGTTTTATGTGATTTAGATTTTATATTTTAAATTTGAAAACTATTTTAAATTTGTAATTTTTTGGAAAACGAATATTTTTGTTATACGCTTAAAATAATTTTATAATATTTCGAAGGCGTATGATATTTTTAAAATCAAATACTTCCCATTTTAGTTATAGTGTATATTTGATTCTATAATATCTACACAATTATGAGAGAACGGTTTATCTATATCCGCATATATAGCTAGTTGGAAAATTCGTTCATGCACACACGGATCGTGTTGTCAACTATTTGCATTCGTTAATTTTTGAATTTTTATACCTCTACTACAAAGTCTTCTCTTATAAATGCATTGACCATTACAGCATGAACTATTTTGTTAACGGAGATGACTTACACGATGACTTGGACTGTATACTGGTATATGAGAGAAACTTAACTCAATTTATTGAGTATAACGATATTGTTCTGACAAATGAATTATCACTTTAATTTTGTTAGACAATAACGTTTTTTTTAGATACCAGTATATTGTTTATATCATCATTTGAGTCATCCCCGTTGACATATAAGTTCACGCCGAAACGGTCAATGCATTTATAAGAAAATATTTTGTAACGGAAGTATAAAACTTCAAAAATTAGCAAATGCAAATAAATAACAGCACAATTTATATGTGTGAGAACGAATTTTTTAACTAGCTATATGTGTGGTGGCTGATAAGCAGTTTTCCCACACAACTATACATTACAAATTACTAGTAGCATTCTTCTTCTATGCGTGTGGAAAGTGTATATAATTGAAATCTAGAAACATAAATAGTGTCGGCGAAGATTCGTGAATAGGCCAATACACCTACGTAATGAGATGATTCTTTTAGATTGATAAATAAGTGATGGCAACGAGATGGTGACATTTTCTTATTTATTTTTTTCACACCAGATTGAGACATCAATTAACTTTCTTCATATAATCTAATTGCCAAACTTTAAAGTTGAGTAATGGCGTCACACGTGCCTTCATTTAATCAGAAATTATAGTAACATTTACTCTAATTACTTATTGATCAAACAAACAACCACTGCATGTTTCATTTTTATAAAAAAAAAAAATTACAAAATGGTATTAAATAATATCAGAAGTCTCCACCTTACTTCAAACTAAAGTTGGTGTTTTTTGCAATAGTCTTGGTCTTTAAATAAAAACTTTGATGGTTATAATTTATTTAGCTATAAGTTTAAAAAAACTTGAAGCATGATCTTGTATGATAAATTTTTAGCTTAAAATGTGTTCAAAATCATTAGAAATATTCCATATATTTTTATTAAAACATAGTAACTTTATTTTGTAAGTGTAGAATTATGAGTTCACATAAGTCAATGTTATTATAGATTTGTGGATCTATGTCATAAAGATATCTTGAATTAACTTTAGTGTAAATCGAGCTAATTTAGCTTGACTCATATATTTTCTTTAAAAATAGACCTCTAAGTGTGTAAAACAATAAATGCTCCTTAGTAATGTATAAGGCATGCATCTATTTATTTAATTTAATTCAACTAGGTAAAAGTTTGTTCATTTTACATATCTAAATTTAGTTGATTTAAAACGACATAACTTTTTTAATTTATGGGTCGAGTTAAGTTCTTTTTTTACCGATTTCTTATAACAAACCACATTTTAATGAATATGATTTATAACATAGAGGTATTCTCAAAAATACTACCAAAAATTAGGTTTATTTCAAAAATATCAGACACTCTCAAAAGATATTAAAATACCAAATTTTGTCCACAAATACTACACAATGTTTTTGTTCTAAAAATACCACCAAAATTGAAATAACTTTAAAACTTCAAAATTGAACACTAAAACCCCAAAACCAAGCTCTACCTAAACTAAATTATAAACTTTATTTAGTGAACCAAAATCCAAAATTTTAAATTATAAACTCTTAAAATTCAATTTTTTATGTTTGTGGTATTTTTCAAACATTTGAGAGTGTGGTATTTTTGAAACTTTTGGGAATGTGTGGTAGTTTTGAAATTTAAACTTTTTTGATGGTATTTCAAAGAATTCATCTATAATATTTCAAAGAATTTCTCTATAATATATTATGATTTTGATAGAGATGTTCAGATAAAATAATTAAATCTGAATATAGATTTTGTGATGGTACAAAAATGCATATATGTTTTCACTTATTTTTATTTACCAATAGAAGAAGGCATGTAGATTTTTAGATAAGGAAATATTACAGTCAAAATTGAAAACGTGTGAAAAAAGCATGATCCCAAATTTCACAAGGAGTCATATAATAATATTTAATTGTTAGGGACAAAACTTTATAAAACAAAAATATGAAAATGAACACGCATATCGATATCCTAAATGTAAAGATTAAGAAATGCGGTTGGTGGGTTAATCATTAAATATTTTTCCATGAAAAACACATAATGCAAAAATGTTTAATGTATAAAAACAAAAGGTGGTGATAAGATGCTAAGAATGTAATCATAATAATTTGTAATTATTACTACTTTATTTGTACTAAGAAAAAAGAAAAAAAAACTAATACATAGGTATGCTTATTCTGTGACTAGTGAGCTTTCATTTTTAGTTATATATATATATATATATATATATATATATATATATTATATTAAACAAACTTAAAAAGTGTGACTAAGTTGTTGCATTGCAATCAATCATATAATACGATTTTAATTTTTTTTTTAATACATAAGCATAACACTTTGACTACTTATTGATTGGGAATATTCCATCTAATTTATTCCATAGAACTGATAAATTAATAATCTAGAAGGTAACTACCATGGTTAAAAAAATTGGAATACTATTCTAAAAGATAAGAATGTGTTTATGCTTTATATATTTATCTTTGAATGATTTGTAACTAAATTAACTTACACATTATTCAATTTTATATGATAGTTAGATGAACAACAAGTTGTACTTAATATATCACGCAAACCTAATTTAATAAGGACTAGTAGTTTAATGATTTATGTTAACACTTGAATTCGATTTAATTTGATAAAAAAAATTAAAGTTGTTGACAAAAAAAAAAAAAACTAAACTAATTTATTTGGTAAAGTAAATATCTTTATTTATTGAGAAATTTATTGAAACACCATTGAAAAAAATTCAAATTTCAAAGCTACCATATACTCCCAAAATTTATGAAAATAACACAAACTTTCAAATGTTCTAAAAATACAACAAACATAAAAAATGAATTTTAAGTATTTAGAATTTAAAATTTTGGGTTTGAGTTCACTAAATAGAATTTATGGTTTAGTTTTGAAGGAGGCAGGGTTTGGTTTTGAGTTTTAGGTAGAGCCGGTCTTGAGCACAAGCAGAGCAAGCATGAGCTTGCGGTCTTTTTTAGTTTAAAAATTATGGTTAAGAAAAATGACCCATTTTTTGAAAAAATATACAACTTCGGCCTATTTTTTCGTTGTAGATTGCAGCCTTTGCAATTTTTTTAAATTTCAGTGCCAACCCTGACTTTTAGGATTTAAATTTGAAATTTTAAAACTATTTCAAATTTTGTAGTATTTTGGAACAAAATACTTTTATGGTATTTTTGAAACTTTTGAGAATATGTGATACTTTTTCGAATAAATCTAGTTTTTGGTGGTATTTTCGAGAATGTCCGTTATTTATTTTGATAAAAACGTTAGAGAACCATAAATTTCAAATTTTAAAAATTTTCGATTATTTAATTCATGATCAAATTGTTAATTTATGATGCTCATATATAAAGAAAAGCATATAATAATAATGATAAAAATATAAAAATATAAAGATTTGGACATGATTTCTAATTAAGCAAAAGTGACTTATGGTTTTACTCTCTTGTTGGGTGCCAATGACACATACCAACTCGACAAGAAAACGACATGTGTGTTTTCACTCTCTTGCAATGGGCCCCGTTTTTGCTACATTAAAACCACACGGTGTCCATATTTAAAAAACGGGAGAAAACTAAACTGAAACGGGAAGACGACAAAATAAGTTAAAATCCTACGGCTGAGGATTCTTAATCTTACAGAATTTGCTATGGCCCGTCTGAACCAATCGGTCAAAAGTCAACTCTCCGCGGATTTTTTTTTTCAAAAGATGAATCTTTTATTTTGGCCCACGTACTATCATATGTATCAACATCCCCCTGTACTATAATTCATTATTGATTAAGAAACTCACCATGGACACCATTGTTAAATTTATTATGTTTGAAATCAGGAATTAAATTTTAACATAAGTGGAAATCAAGAACCAAAAGAAAATTTATGAATATGGATTATTGGCCCTAATTTTGAGTAATGTTTTAAGGATAATTATTGTAGTTTTTCTGTTTTGTATAAGCGTTTTTTGTTTGATTTTGTCAATTTTTACTAGTAATATTAATGAAACAATATCCAAAAAATTTTAAAAATAAGGGAAATACGGAAATCACAGGTTTTCAAATGCTACAACAACTAAAAACAATGAACATAGAAACATATCGTCTTGCCATAAGAAGTAGAACCAGGGGTGCCATGAGCTAAACTTCGTAAAACAAGAGTTTTAGGTGCCAAAATTTATATAAACGTTAGAATACCAAATTTATTAGAAACACTTTAGTATTGTGGTTGAATACATCGAATTTATGGCATCAAATTTTAACTACGCTGTACATAATATTTAGATCCGGATCGACACTGAGTAGAACACGAAACATGATTATGGTTTTTTTTTTTTGACAAAAACTACCAAATTTGTCAAGCATACGGAGATATCGTTCTAATGACTTATTTTTTCTTGAAAAAAAATGATTTATCAGTTATGTAATATTTTTTTATAGACAAGTTTTCCATCTATTTTTTTGTTATATGCAACAAGTTTTCCATCTATTTTTTTTAATCTATATCATAATCCTCGTCTTATATTTGCTTAATTTTTCATAATTTTAGCTAAAAGAAAAACTATCAGTTAGCGTTATAAGAAATTTGTATTCGAACATAAATGTGAAAACAGTGGGAAAATAAGAGTGCCGACATATATTGGGTTATAAATGAAGTAACAATAAAGAACGTGGGGTTAATTTGAACGATGAAGAAAATATTGGGGTCGAAACTGTAAATATAAGAGAAACAAAAAACTGTCGGTTCCTTAACCAAGGTTAAAATTGATCCGAGTATATAGTTAAGAGCCAAACAGGTCCTACATTAAACCGAGTCGACCGTCGGTGACTCAAAACGAGTCGTATTAAAACGAGTCACACTGGTTTATTATTTTAGTCATAAGTCTTCTCTATTTATAAACACAAAAAAACGAAAGATAGTCATCGTTTTTGTTTGAGATTAGAGAGAGAAACAAGAGTCCATGGAAAGATAATAGTAAGCTAAATTTGAAATTTACTAAAGAGAGAGAAAGAGATGGCGGATTCGAGCGATTCTGTCTCCATTGATATGGAGGCATTGTCTCTTGGAGGACAGGTAATATAATCTGACGTAATTTCTGGGTTTAGGTCATGAGAAATGGTATTTATTGATTTTGTTGTTTTGGTTTATGCATTCTTTGAGCTTCTTTATTGTTTTTGATTGTGATAAGTTGTTTTAGCAATTTTTGAATCGTTTGTTCTTAAAACAATGCTGTGGAAATTTTTTTCATGTTGCTTTGGTTTTCTTCTGAGCTGAAATTAGAAATTATCATTTCGAAGTTTCGTTTAATTACGCTCTACGATTTTATGGATTCATTAGATTTGTACCTTGTAGATTTTCATGTTTTCATTATTAATATCTTAATTTGAAACATGTTTATTTGATCCAATTATTGATTTAATAGATCACAATTATATAATTGTTCTAAGGATTTATTGTTTTTCTTCTGAAATGAAGTTTTGGTTTGATAATTAAGTTTATTTTATTTTATTTTAAAGATTTTGTTTGATTATGGTTATGTTGTTTAACTGTTTCTTTATTACTAGTTATGTGTATATGATTTTTAATAGAAACTTTGGTACTTTTTTATTTTAACTGGTGTCTAATCAATTTTATATATCTAATAAGGGAATTGACAGTTTTAGGTGCGGTCCAAATTTATGCATGTTTTTCACTTTTTTTTCATTTATTTCATAAGAGTATTTAATTACTAAATTCAATTCTATTTTTTTTGGTTGATAGGAGCATATTGTGGAGACTACTTATGGCACAATATGTGTTGCTGTGTGTGGAGATCCAGATAAACCAGCTCTTATCACATATCCTGATATTGCTCTAAATTGTAAGCATATACCTTTTAAATCAGCCAAGTAAATAGTTTTGATCAAGTGGTTAAAAAGTCGTGTTTGACTCTAAGTAGTTGCACAACCAGGGACGGTCTTGAGGCCAAGTAGAGCAAAATTTTAGTTTTATTTTAAGAACCAGCCCATTTTCAAAATTTTAGTTTAAGAACTGGTCTATGTTTTCAATTTTAGATTGCGACCTTTATAATCTCACGACCGACCATGTGCACAACCTCGCATTATAGAGATTAATTATAGATCGGACCTAGTCGAGTATGTGCCTAAATTGTAATATGTTTGTGTTTGTTTTGTGTAGATATGTTCTGTTTTCAAGGATTATTGTTTTGTCCAGAAGCAAGTTCCTTGTTACTCCACAATTTCTGCATATATCATATTAGTCCACTTGGCCATGAGGTTGGTAACTTGAGTTTGATAATTTATTTACAAAATTTGGTTTTTTAAAAAAGTTAACTTCTTTGAAATTCTTTTTATAATGCAATTCATACACCTTATTACATTGCTTTCTTCAAGAGTCATTGTAGTTAGGAGCTCCAGTGATCAGTGATGATGCTTCTTTGCTCTCAGCTGATGATTTAGCGGACCAAATTGTCGAAGTTCTTAACTATTTTGGGTAAAATAAGTCATCATTAAGCTGAATCTTGATTGACTGTTTTTTCCCTTTTGTCTAAGTTTCTTTTGCTTTATTGTTTATTTGGCTTTTTATTCAGACTTGGTGCAGTAATGTGCATGGGTGTTACATCAGGAGCTTACATTATGACCTTATTTGCTGTAAGTATTTGAGATCTACAGTAACCGCGCCTCTAGTTCAACTTAATCTCCAATTATTGACACTCAAAACTCTTCCAGATGAAGTACAGACAGAGAGTTCTAGGCTTAATACTCGTCTCTCCACTGTGCCAAGCACCTTCTTGGTCAGAATGGTTGTGCAATAAGGTTTTTCTTCATACCAATATCTTAAAAAGTCTTTGTTTCACTTATAAGTTATGGCTTTGAATTATTTTAAACTTATGCAGGTTATGTCTAATCTACTTTACTACTATGGCATGTGTGGAGTAGTCAAAGAAATGTTACTAAAACGTTACTTCAGTAAGGTATTGTCTCTGAGCTCTCATGTACTACTAAATTATTTAGTGTTAAGTTTGTTATGCATTAGAGAAGAAATGATAAGTTTTGACATATAATTCATAGGAAGTTCGTGGTAATGCTCAAGTTCCAGAATCAGATATTGTTCAAGAATGCAGAAGAGTTAGTCAAATTTTTCTTCTCTTTTTTTTTGTACCAATTTTCTGATTCTTTGGCATAACTTTTTCTATGTGTTATGTTCAGTTACTTTGTGAGAGGCAAAGTACAAATGTATGGAGATATCTTGAAGCAATTAATGGGTAAGTCTTGTTTCTTTCTATGGATTTTTTTCTTTTTTTACTAACTCTTGAGGTGAAAAAAAGTAAAATGTGTTGTGGTTTTTTTGGGTTAAATAGGAGAGTGGATCTTAGTGAAGGATTAAGGAAATTGCAATGTAGAACATTAATATTCATTGGTGAAAATTCAGCTTACCACTCAGAGGCAGTTCACATGACCACGAAACTAGACAGACGATACGGCGCATTAGTCGAGGTACGATCATTCTTAAAAACTATCCAACCAGATTCTAAAAACTAGGATAATTAAATGTCATGTTATTCGCAACATTAAACATTAAGTATATAAAATATGAAATATTATTATATTATATATGTGGTAAAATAGCTTATTTAGTTATATTATTTTAAAATTTATTATCCATTTATCAAAACTATTAAATAAATTTATGTAATTTAATGCACAAGTAGGAAAAAATTATTACAATAACTACTCAAACGATGTCATTTCAATACACAAATCTCCAATGTTTTTGTATAATTAGATTTTATTCCAATGTTTTTGTATAATTAGATCGATAAAATCGGATCTATAACTATTGTTAATATAGGTTTTTGCATTAACGGGTTTTTGCAATTGTAAAAGTGAACTTTTAATCACTTTATCAAAAAAAAAATTGATGAGAGATACTCTTACAGGGTATAATTCAATAATGAATTTTAATCTATTCTGTTCGATTTATAATATAGTGTTATTCAATAGTTGATTTTAATATCTACTTTGGTTCCATTATTTGAAATTCATTTATTAATAGAGTTTGAAATCTAGTGTTATTCGATGAAGGATTTTAAATCAGATTTTAAAATCTAGTGTTATTTAAATCATTAAGGATTTTTAAAATCTTTGTATTTTAATGAATTTGAAATGAATTAGGGTGGATTTCTATTAACAAATATATGAATTTAAATCCAATGTAAAAAAAAAAAAAAAAATTTCTAAAATTTTTCCAAATGAATCCTACAGACATTTAAAAACCTCTGCAAATAATATAGTAGACATTTAAATTATTATGATTTCAAAAGATTTAAAATCAAAGATTAAATAACACCCTTTTAATAATTTAATTATGTGCCTAAAATCGTTACTGTTAATTATGTTTTTTTAAGGATACAACTACAACAATTTATTGTATGTTATTAAATGTATAATTTTGGTATAAAATGGTTACAGGTTCAGGGAAGTGGGTCGTTGGTGTCTGAAGAACAACCACAAGCGATGGTAATACCAATGGAATACTTTTTGATGGGATATGGTTTATATCGGCCCACACAGAGCGTAAGCCCAAGAAGTCCTTTAAGCCCAACTAGAATCTCACCTGAACTTCTCTCCCCTGAAAACATGGGCTTGAAGCTTAAGCCCATTAAGACACGACTCGCCCTCTAGCACACATTATTATTACAACATTATTATTATACATGTTACACCACATGAAATCGCCATTGTTGGAGTGGATTGTGCTCTTCTGTTATGATTTGAGCTGTAGATATATTGATCATCTATATATATAGAGAGAGACAAGTGTGGGAAAAGAAAAAGAGAATGGGGGGGAAGAGTGAGATTACAGATGTTATAATTTGATTCTTTAAAGTTAGACTTTTTGTGGTAGCTGTTGTTGTATTGTACATTCGGTTGAATAATTATTTTAAGGATAAATAAATCCCCATTACATTTTATATTAACTCCCATTTTAGCTATAAAAGTCTTGATTAGATTGATTACCTTGTATTGCAAAAATGTTGAACAATTAAAAAAGGTTTTTGGTAATAGTATTTTAACAAATTTATTATATATAAATTTTTGTTATAACATGACTTATGCCTAAGTCTCATTCTTTATATATTTTTTATTTTATAATAATTATAAATCTATTAAATATAAAGTGAAATTTGAAATCTAATGATAAATGAATAATATTATATTTTAATTTGTATTTAGAGTAATTCCTTGAAATACCATCAAAATAAATTAAAATTCCAAAATTACCACATTCCTAAAAGTTCCATAAATACCACACACTCCCAAATGTTCCAAAAATACCACAAAAATAAAAATGGAATTTAACGGTTTAAAATTTAAAATTTTAGGTTTAGGTTCACTAAATAGAGTTTAAGGTTTAGTTTTGAAAGGGGTAGAGTTTGGTTTTGGGGTTTTAGGATTCAAATTATAAATTTTAAAGCTATTTCCAATTTGTGGTATTTTTTGAACAAAAACATTTGTATGATATTTTTGAAAAAATTTGTGGTATTTTTAGAATTTTTAGGAGTGTGTTATTTTTGGAATAATCCTAATTTTTTGTGCTATTTTTGAGAATTTCTCTTGTATTTATAGCTTTTTGTCACAAACNAAAAAAAAAAAAAAGAAAAAAAAAAAAAAAAAAAAAAATGAAAAAAAACAACAAATTAAAACTTTACAAAACTTTTCCTTTCTGTTCAAACAGAAAATGATGAGTCCACCCATGTAAATGATTTTAATCGTTTTACTGTCTGCGCAAGTAAATTTTCATGCTTATTATGAATTTGCAAACAATGAAAAATCTTTACTTCCAAATATTCTTTTTGAAAGTTTTCCACATCTATCAATTATGATCGAAAGACTAGCTACTCCGATAAATGTGAAGTCATGGAGATTAACTCCTTGGAGTCAGTATAGAAATTGTCGCACGACCTTCTAGTTTTGTATAAAGTATGTATCGTCCAAAGAAGGTTTAGTTGTTCCACATGTAGGGCTCAGAGCCCCCTGCATCCCATGAGCGAAAATCGAACCTGATTGGTCTTTAAGAACCCATCGTAGATCACAGATGGGAGCGTCTAGTTTCCATGCGTCGTCAACAAAACATGCAGTCGTTGGGGGAATACACACTGTTTGACGAGAACTCAACAAACCTTCTCGATTTACTGGAATAACTCCGTGTCCACTATTGTGTGCATAAAACCAATCAGAGGCCTCTTTAGATGTCATTGCTAAAACATATGGGGGAAGGGGGCTCCTAGATTTTGTCGCTGAAAACTCGGTCGTTACGCGCTTTCCAGCTATATCAACGGATCCACACATATTCCTTATGAGACACAAAATCGTCCGTTAAAGATTGTCTGTGGGAGTACAAATATTGGATATTCTCTAAGAGACTTGATGACGGAAAAACCCTTTTAGCAGAAAGCACTGTTGAGAGAGCCCATGTTTGAAGAGTGGGGAGGGGGGGAGGGCATGTAAACATTACATGATTAACCATTTTATCCGACGCACCACAAGACGCGTGTGCGATCAATGCGTAAATTATGCTTTGCCAATTGCTCATTAACCGCAATTGTTCCAGAAAGAATTTGCCACAAAAAGTGTCTTAGTTTTGGAGGTGCTCGCAATTGCTAAATTATATTCTTAAGGGAATTAATCGAAGGTAACTTAGTTAGGGATGACAGTTCCTCATCAAGTGTAGCTGCAAGTCTTGTGTACCCCGATTTGACTGTGTATCCGCCAGTCTTCGTAAAATGGCAACGGTAACCATTTGTGGCTTGTCGCGAGGGTCTTAAGCTCAAAATACGTGGAATAAGCAAAGAGGGAAATAGTTGGCGAAGTAAAGGTAATTGCCATGTCGTCCCGTCCGCTTGTAATAGATCCATTACCCTTAAATATAGGTGCATGAATAGAGTTTTACTTATGCATAAGTGTGGTTCTTCTCCTGGGATCCAATTGTCTTCCCAAACCCTGGTTTGGGTCTCGTTGTCAACCGTATACCGTAAATCCTAACAGGAAAAAGACCGAACCCCATTAATATTTGTCAATCCATGAGACGGTCGGGTTGGTTTTGGTGCATCAAAAGGAAATGGTTTAGGAAGTATCGTCTTTTAAAACATTTTTCAAATAGAAAATTCGGTTTTGAATACAATCGCCAAAGTTGTTTAGCAAGTAAGGACATGTAAAATAGATCAAAAGATCTAAAACTTATTCCACCCATCTTTTAAGAAGGCCGCATTTTTATTTTTATTTTTTTTGTTAACCGAATGTAAAATTTTGATCATGCAATTACCTAATGGATACCACTTTTCCAAACTTTCTTGCACCACCAAAATCTTTTTAAAAATTATTAATTAAATAGCATATTATTTCACTTGAATTTATAATTCTATTAAAATTTTAAACTAATAATCCCCCTTAAAAATAGAAACTAATAGATTCCGTTGAAGTGTTCGCTCTGATCTTATGTATTGTGAAAAAATATGTCTATTATAAAGATATGTTCATGAAAAACCATTTATAATCATTGTTGTAATCAAACTTGTTTCTGACTGCATATCACATGTTACCTTTCATTGTTTTGATCGATAAATTATTATCAATATAACAAAAAGCAAAAAAAAGACAATCGATAAATTCCAATATATAATTAATCTTTTTTTATATATAAAATAGAATAATGCGATTTTAATTTATATTTCTAATTTTTTCATAATTATCTGATTTTTTATTAAACAGATTTAGATTATTGTGGTGTAGAAATCAAAATAACAAAACAATGTTTACAAAATTAATTATAAAGTATATCATTGTTGAATTTTAATATACCTAATATTTACAGACGAAAATCTGGTGTGGTCCAATAGAAAAAAAATGATCTTCAATTGACAAATTAATCTACCATGACCTTTTCATTTAATGAATTATTGATATTCCAATTTTACCCTTTATATCAATTAAAAATAAAATAAAAATAAAAACAATACTTGAACAAATCAGATTTTTTTTCTCCTTTCTCCATCTTCTTCTTTCTTCTACTTCTTCTTCTTTCTTCAATTTTTTTATTTTCTTCAAAACTGGTAAAATATGGTAAACAATATATGAAATCGAAGCTCTTTCAATAAAGATTCCAAATATAATTTTGGATTTTAAAAATTCTTGCGAATGTGCACGGAAACCTATTTAAAATTCTAGGTCAAAAATAAATTTGTTCATAATCGAATAATAAGTATTGGGCTTTGTTGCTGTTAGTTTCTTGAGCTCAAATATGGTGCCGGATATTCAAATTCACTCTAGAACTCCGTTAATTTAACTTTAAATTTTTAGAATTAAAACTTTATGATAAAATTCCGATTTAGTTAGCTGAAATTAAGAGGTGAAATTAGTATTATTAGATTAAAAACTTTAAGAGATTTCTATACATATATAGATTGATACATGTGGTACTTGATATCAAAATTCACCATTGATGATCTTCAAACTATATCTTGTCAGGGATAACTAGAATAACTTGAATTACCAAATTGATGTATCTAATATTATTTTGAAAATATTCTTATATAAGAACATGTTAAATGAGGTTGTTAGTATGGAATGAGAAGATGGTCTTGATATTAGAGTAGGTCAGGAATTTGAGAGCAAGAATGCATTCAAAGACTTAGGAATAACTAGTTGTACTTGTTGTAATTTCTGTCATTTTTTAAAAAACAGGGGCTTGTTGTGTTTTTTAGTTGTTGAAAAATTGGATTAACAAGGTACTGCTTGTTGTTATTTGTGTCTTTTTGCAAAAAAACATGAGCTTATTGTTAACTAGTAGTGGAATAACTGGATTAAGTGGAATAACTATGTAAAAATTAAAAAATTCTAAGAAAATGAAAAAACATATATGATAGGATTTGCTTAAGATATTGGAGGACTCCACTTAAAATTTTGATATATCAATCATCTCATTGTTATGTAATTATTTTTTTTAAATTATTTGTATCCAAGTCAACTTTTGCATCTAATACCTTACACTACTAGGGATGGTTTTGAAAATTATGTGCTTGTATCACCCAAATATTTTTAGACAATAAAATTTTTACTAATATATTTTTTCAAATATTTTTAGACAATAAAATTTTTACGTATTTTTATTTTATATTCCATGTGGTTCTACTAGAAAACACTAATTTAAAATACGGTTTAACTAGATTTACAGTTTTAGGTCCAAAGAATAACTATGTGTAAGGAAGAATAACTTGTTTATTAGGTGTAATTATGTACAAAAAAGGCGGCTGGTTAATCCAAGTTATTCTTTTTTGGCGGCGCACGTGTCTGCGCGGCAAGTTAATCCAAGTTATTCCAAGTTTTTATTTTTTGGCGGCGCATGTGTCTGCTGTGTCGGCAACTTAATCCAAGTTAATCATAGTAATCCGAGTTATTCCAATTTGCTTTAAACGTAGTAATTCCTAGTTAACCTTAGTTATTCTTACAATTCCAGTTTCATTTGTTAGTAGTTATTCTTAGTTATACGAAGTTACCCAGGCAGAAATCAAACATTAACCAAATTACTAAGTCTTTTAAATATCACAAGTCTTCAAACATGAAAATACTAAGTCTCTTAATCATAAATAAACAAACATGAAAATCACTAAGTCTCTTAAACATGAAAATCACTAAGTCTCTTGTTAGACTCTTCCTCATAACCCATTGGAGCTTTGTTCTTCTTGAAGGTATAATCTTCATGGTCTTCATCTTCATGGCCTTCATCTTCAAGACCTAGATTGATGATTTCAATTTGATTATCTATGTCTCTTCTCATCAAATCCTCCCAATAAATATCCTCTCTCTCTATAATTTATAGCCATTTATCCACGATTTGATCGAGTTTATCATTTTCCATATCTAATAGGGATACCATTTATAACGAACCATAGTTCGCGTCGCTTCTCTGTCTTCACGGTCCGAGCAAGCAGTGTCCACGTCCCCAAAAGTTTATGGTTCTTCTCCTTCGGCATGTGGAAAAAGTGTCGGAATTGTCTATTCTGTTCAAACCACTTCAACTCGGCTCCCTCTAGGCCTTTTATCAAGTCAACGGCCTCCTTCAAATGATACCGTGTTTGAATCTTGGGATAGTGGGAGAACTGTTCTGGTATGAACATAAATTCAATCGGCTGCATTGGCTCACCAAGCTGCAAAACAAAAAAAATAAAATAAACCAAGTTAACCCGGGTTATACCTACTGAATCCAAGTTAACCTACTTATGCATAGTTACTCCAAGTTAACCTAGTTATACTTTGTAAACCTAGTTACTCCAAGTTATCCTAGTTATACCACATGAACATAGTTATTCTAAATACCCTAGTTATACCTCTTCAAATAACTTGGATCCAGTCGATGAATAAGAGGCCTCCCCCTCCGCTACCTCCGCCGTCGACGAAAGCTCTACGCGGTTTTTCTCCGCTGCCGCCGAAGACTCTGCACGGTTCTTGTCTCCGATAAGAGGACGAAAGCTCGGGTTCTTTGTACGTGGTCCCATTATCCTTGTATGCCACAACCAATAACATAAATTAAACTAACAAAATAAAATTTCAAAGCTTACCTAGTTATCCCAAAACCCAATCCAAAACCCGAAACTACCTTAACAAAATCGACAATATAGCTTGAGGAATTTGTGAATGACTCGAAAAAAAATAAACAAGTATAAACACGTTGAAATCGGGATTGAGGATGAGTAGATTTGCAATTTTTGTAAAAAAGCCTAAAAAGCTCCTGAATCCCAAAGATTACCTTGAGAATCTTGTCAATGGAGAAGGTGAAATCGATAATCACTTGAGAAGAAGGAGAAAAACAGTCGAAATTCTTAGAAATTGGAAGTGGGGAAGTTGAAAAGCTTAGATTTCGAATTATGGAGAAATGGGGAAGAAAAGAAGAAAACTCTAGTTACTCTCTTTTTCCCTTTTCCCTCCTTCGACACTTAGGAGTTTTTGAAGAAAAAAATAAATAAATCGATTGGGTTAAGTAAACCGACCCTAAATTGATTTAATTTTTGGTTAAATTTAATTGATACGATTTTAATTGGGTCGGATAGATTTACCCAAATTAGAATATGGCTGAGTTGTAATTAATTAATATGATTTAATTCATTAAGGATATGATAGATTTTTTAACGATTTTTTTTTTAAATAATTAATTAAAAAAAACATAACAAAGCTTTATAAGACAAATTTCTTCTCGGGAAGGCCTTATGAGCTATTAGGCCTGAGCATTTTGGGTAATGGGTCGGGTAATAGCGGGTAGGGGTCGGGTACGGGTAGTTCGGGTATGGAAAACTAATACTCAAAACATACCCGTAAAATTAAGGGTCGGGTAATGGCGGGTACGGCTCGGATAAGGGTCAGTTCAGGTAGTTAAAATCAATACCCGTTTAATACCCGAACTCGTAATATATTATATAAATTTGACTAATATGTGACATGTGTATTAGAATTTGAAAATAGTATAATAATTGATTATAATATTATATCTTTTATAAAAAAAAGTTTAGCAAATTGAATAACACAGTAACAAAATCAAAAATATGACAAAAAATGACCAATTATATAATTTTTTGTAACATTTATAACACAAAATTTATATTTATTTAGGAACTTATTATCACTATAGTTATGTTTTAAAATAATTATATAAATTTAGGTATGTAAACGGATAATTCGGGTATCCAAATAATTTGTATGACCTTTATCTGACCTTATCCGTTTAAAATTATTTTCTTGACCCAAACAGATAATTATTACTACCCATACTCGACCCTTACCCGTAAATACGGATTAGGTATATGGCGGATCGGTAACCCGACCCAAAATGCTCAAAATGCTCATGCCTATGAGCCATTGTTCCAATATTTACTTCTAAAAAAAAGGGAGAAGCATATGATTCCTCTCTAAATTCTTTCTTTACACTGCTTCTGTTTGTACAACAATGGCGGACAAACCAAGCAGAGCGCTTATATTGTACGGTGATGGCTTGGCTCGATTTGTCGATCCATCTAATCATCATATCCATTCTCTCGCTTCCTTAGCTAGTTGTGGCTTCTTGAGCCTTCCTAACGCTCCTCCAGGTCTTGGTTACTTTCAATGACTTAATAATTTCAATTCCTTCTCGTTTAGTCCTGATTCGGATTTGAGGCTAGTGTTGATCAAAAATTGACCCGGCTATAACCTGAGATCGTTTCTTAGCTGATTCGATTCAGAGTTTCTATAGTTCAATATGAATCTCAAATAAATTTTCCTCTGTATTTGATCTATACATAGTTGATTCAATTTCAGAATTTCTTGTGATTGAAGATTTCTTATGACTTGTGTTGTGTTACATTCTCTGTTCTTTGCTAGTCTTCTACTTTGTGATATTTATTCACTATGTTGTTTCAATTGCAGAATCTGAAAACGAAAGGATAGTTCGAGAATTCTCCCTTTTGCTAGATGCATCAGAGGATTATACTATAGCTGTGAGATTCTTTCACTCTCTGAAACAATTTGAGTTTTTATATTGATACATATGTTTACATACACGATTCAATTTCTTGTAATAGAGTGGATTAAAAGCTAAGGAAAGTGAAAACGAAATCTCAACTTTAACTGAAAGGTTCTCTAGTTCTCTGATCTGCATAGTTTTATACTCTTTTCGATTGTCGTTCATAAATCCAGATGATGATTATGGTGTAGGTTTATGGGACTCAAGGCTGCTTTAGTTACAGACAATTCTACATTAAGCCATTTTGGAAAACTGATTGGCTTAGATGTATTACAACTTAGTGAAATATGCCAAAAGAGTGATGATTCCTTCCCTTCTGATGCCACAGCATCTAAATTACTAAGGCTGCTTGGATTTGAAGAAGGAAAGTGTTTAGATGTGAGCTTATATGACTTGGTTTTGGTGCATATCGGTGTTGATGATGGGAACAACACGGGTATTATAGACTCATTGATTGGAAGTACTATGAGAATGGCTCAACAAGGTTCAGAGATTATGCCGCGGTTGCATCTGTCTGTTGTTCTTAGCTATGGTTCTGTCACAGACGAAGATATTTCGGTTTTTCCTATCAAGACTCTACAAGAAGATGTTAATCCTGCATTTGCAGCACTTGTCCCGCGTCAAAGCTACACAATGAGAGGTGAAAAGACACGGGATGATGTTCGGTAAGAGACCCAAAACCAAAAGAATTTGATCAGAAGTTATCATTTTGTTCTTGATGGGTTTTGTTAATAACTTACAGGCAATACTGTCCTATGTTGATAGCTCAATGGCAACATGCTGTGACTCGGAAAGACTTAGTTGATACATTATCATTTGAAGCTATTAGAAAGGTATGTGCTTTATATTAATATACAAGTTCCATTGTAATACAAAGCATGGCCTGTCTTAAGGTTTTTTTTTATCTTCGTTCATCATAGCTAAGTGGAAATCTTGTTATACCGGCTGATCGGTTTATCCATGAAGTTGCTTTCAAACTTTGGAAAGCTCCCAAATATGGAGCTTAAACATAAACGAAATCTTAGGTAATTTGACTCATATCTCTGTTGGTGTTTTAAAGTGTATTGGTTTTTAAGTTTGTTTTTTTCAACTTAATGGAAATAGACAGAAGCTTTGTTTTCTTATAAATTTCACAATTTGTTTTCCGTTTCATATACATAAAATTTGAGATTCAATCTGTTTGGTCTTTGCTACACACAGTAGCCGTTCCAAAAAATAATTTCACCTAGTTCAAAATATAAAAAACATGAAATAAAACCTAAAGTTGTAACTAAAGGGATTTAAACTAATATTATTGGTGGGTCATAGCTTACTAAGCTACCAAGTAAGTTGTTACTTTCATACAAAAAATATATCATTGTTTATTTTATTTATTTAAATATCATTGTTATATGGGTCAAAAATTCAAAATTGTAGGGGTGATTGGTTGAGCCGTAGAATTACATCGGTAGGTTTTATTGTTTTAGTTTTTTTTTTTTTTTTGCTGTAGCAAAATCCTACAACTTTTAAAAAAATAAAATATTTGCTTTAAGAAAAAAATGTTAACATGAACAAAAAAAAAAGAAGAGTTGTAGCTTTTAAAAATGGCTATAGAAATTTATAGGACCCACATTGAAAATTTTTTTTTCTAAAGATCTTTACAAAAATCCTACAGCCCAACCAATCACCACCGTAATCTACCACACATCTAACATAAGATTTCACTATTTCTTTATAAGAATATTCTTCCCAAAAATATCCGTTATGACAATATTTTAAAAACAAATATAATTTGTGTCATAAGACGAGATAGATAAACTAAAAACTCTAAATCGTTTCGATTACTCTTCACCAGATCTCAAAAAAACTCGAAATACAAACGAGATGTGCCAAAGCGCACTCTAAAACACCTATGATAACAAAAGATAGCTGGGAAGCCCGAACCCTCAAATACAACTTCCTATAATGGAATAGTACTATCTCACAAATGAACCAAACCGATGCGGGACTTGGACGATAAATTTGAGGTGTCATCTAAGACCATCGATCTTCCAAAAATAGGGTCATAATGATGATGCTAGCCTTCAAAGCAACTGGAGTAAGAGAATGAACCTCAGCTTAATTCGGACATAAAGACAAAAATCGAATGTGGCAGCTAACTCTGAAAATGCAAGATTCTAATAAAATCATCATATGGCCGAAAGAAGGCTACGGCGAACGATAACATGGACAGAAGATGGAAACAGATAAAAACGAAGCCAACGAGACAGATCAGAGATCTATAAACGATAAAGAATAGTGAACCATATGCTGCACGATAATAATCAACAGTTTAATTAAAAGCATATAAACAATAAGAGATTAATGATTTGACTATTAGTATGAGGTAAGGTAAATTAGAAAAGTTGGTCTAATTTGTTAAAATTCTCTACCATGAATCTTTGTATTTTTACAATAAAAACTTTACTAAAAATAAAATATGATACCTAACATAATAAGAAAACAAAACATTTGCTATCTCTCTGTGCCAGCTCTCTAGTTTGGGCAGTGCAACCAATCACCACCATTAGGGCATCTTTTGGGAACCACCTTGTTGGGATACTTGGATCCAGAGGAGTCTTTTCAGTCGCAGGCGTCGATTGCTCTGGATGGCGGATCGGCATGAAGAACAAGGTTGACGGCGGCGACTTTGCAGAAAGGAGAGGTAAGGCATCTTTTGCTTCGGTGGGGTTTGGAGTGGACCGAATTACATCTTTTGGCAAGCACAATCCTTTTTTGTTTCATCCCATTAGACTTTGTTTTGTTTTTTATGATTTGTATGTCATGTATCTATTGTAGTTTTCTTTTCAAGTTTGTAGTCGACATATTAGTTAGATTATATTCTAGGGAGAAAGCTCCATAGTCTGTGCATCTAGCACGGTTCTCTCGATTCGGTTTTGGCGGATTAAATGGGATGGGGAACGAACATATTTATCCTAGTTATAGGATTAGTTTCAGATATCCCGATGATGGGATTTAGTAAACTCCAAAAAGGAGTGTTGTTCACCTTTAGTGGGTCAATTACCAGGTTCTGAGTTAGTTTCTTCCTCTTGTGGAATTGTATGTACTTTGTATGGGTTTTGTTTTTTTAATCTAATATAACTAATTGTCGGAAAAAAAAAACATTTGTTATCTCTCTCTTTACATCTTATAATAATACATCTTATAATAATAACAAGTCTCATTAATGGAAGATGTGTCATTTGAACATATATGTATTTTTATTTTTATATTTTTTTTACATAAACTGTAGTTTAGTTATATTAATAGAAAATATGTCATTTGAAGAAGTATATTTTTTATTTATGTCTTTTCATTTTTTTAAAAGAATTTATTTAATAATTTAATAGAAGAAATTCCATTTGAAGAATTGTGTTTTGTTTTTTTGAGTATTTTCATATTTTCATTTTTTAAAAAATAAATTTTATAATGATAGAAATCATTAATGGAAGATATGCTATTTGAAGATGTATGTTTTTTTATTTATGCTTTTTTATTTTTTCATCTTTTAACAAATTATATTTAATAAAATAAATGGAAGATGTGTCATTTGAAGAAGTATATTTTTTCAATTATGTCTTTTCATTTTTCATATTTTAAGAAAACTTTTATTTAATAAATTAATTGTAGAGGTCAGAGCTATGTTTTTCATTTGTCTTTTCATTTTCTCAAGTTTTTAAAAATTTGTGTCAGGTAAGAGCTATGTTTTTCATTTATTATGTTAGCAATTAAATACAAATAATATCATATATTTAAAAATAAATTTTATATTATATTTGTTATGAAACTAATCTTGTGCATATTATGGAATATCATCTAGTAATATAATCAAAATGGGAAACAACTAAAAGAGACCCCAAAAAGGAAAAATGGTGATTACTATTAAAGATAAATTAAAAGTATCTGAAAATATTTAACTCTAAAAGTACTAGAATCTAAAAACAATAAAATAACTTATATATTATGTTTAATCATAATTACCCTTATCATTAAATTGTAAAGTCTCATAGAATTTTCTTTATAATAAAAAGGTAAAGTCTCATAGATTAGTCTCTTAATATTACTTTTTTTGTTATATATTTTCAGTTACTAGAGTAAATATGAGTTTATTTAGGTGAAAAATAAACATTTTAAAACTGATATTTAATAATATATGATTATTTACCATTCTCAAACCTTCAACCAAATATTTAAATGGACCTAAAGAGTTGTTGCTTTTGTCTCACTCAAAATCAAGCATTAGCAATGTCGAGAACTCGAGTGATCATCTTCTTCTTCCTCATTTTCCTTCTTACAATCACCAAAGAGACTTCTGTAAACGCGACTCCTCATAGTTCGTGCGACTCATTCACTCGTCCGTACGCTCGTTCTATCTGCTTTGAACTTCAAAGAAGCCGGAAACAACCACTTATTGGCCCAAGATACGGCGTCGATAAAAGACTCGTCCCCACCGGTTCAAATCCGCTTCACAACTAAAACCTTATCTCAATCTTTTTACATTTGTACAAGGATATTTTATAGTAAACCCATTTTGTGTTGCATATTTTATAATAAATAAAAAATATATATTTATTAAATATATTATTTGATTAATATATTTAATAATTAATATTTATTTATATTTAATAAAATTATTATTAATTAATAATCAAAATATAGTTAAAATTCTTATAATATTCAAAAATTAAAATTTGCAAAATATTTACAAAGCTAGAAAATATTATCAAATATTCGATACAAACGAAAAAGTCAATAGACAAAACCTAAATGCATCCACTGTGGTGGTGGTGGTGGTGGATACCGCTGCGCCATCTGTGCCATGTACAAATCCATCGTCGCCTTCAGTTGGGCTTCCATCTGACGCTGCATCTCCTCTTGTTGGGCTTTGAGTTGGACTTCGACGCGAACTTGGATCAAAGCTTCTTGTACCCTTTGCGTGGCCCTCAACTCAATCACCTCCTGCTGCATGGCCTCCATTGCTGCGTCATTCCGCCTCATCTCGTCCTCCCAACTATGACCCCTCGATCGAGAAGATCCCGGGAAGTAGTAAGAGTTTATGTTCCCGAGCCTTAACATGCACCTCTTATGTTTCTTCGTAGTCTGCAAGAAACAAAAAAAACAAATTATTAAGTTAAAGCATTGATAAATTATATTTTAAAATGTAATAAACATATTACCTGAGACGCAATCTTTTACTGGGTATCAAGCGGGAGGGCACTACTATCAACGGACTCCTCAGATGATCGCTCCTCTATCAACCGCCTCGTCGTCTTGACAACCTCGTGAACAATCTGATTTTGTACCTGACCCGTCTTCTTGTTCGTGTGGATATCCTCCATAATCTCGATAGGCGTCGGTGGATGGCCAATCTCACATTCCTATTTTAAAATTGAGAATCATTAGAATTCAATATTCAATTATTAAGTTTGGTATATATTGAAAATGTTTTCATACCATCTCATCTCATCAGCTCGAGTGACCGCACTCTTCGAACCGGTGTTCGTAGTCGCTATCCCTTTTCCATATTGGATACTCATCCGGTTCTGCTAGTTGGTCGTCGACTTTCCCTTTGTCTTTTCGTCCTCCCAATATTTGAGGAAGCCTTCGAAGACTTCATCATGCATCATGTTATGCTTCTTCCCCTCAACATACCAACTATGCTTCCAAGCGTATACGTGCTGAGTGTACGTCTTAGACGCTCGTACATAAAACTTCCTCTGGACCTCTCGAGTCATCTCAGGTGCCCAGTTGTACTCGAGCTATAAAGTTTAAATGTTGTATGTTAGTAACTACATATACTTTTAGTTTGTTGGTGAATTGATTTAAGCTATTTTTTTTATCGCGAAGCAATAAAACTAGTTCTCCTGGTCAGCAGTGGAATATCACTAAACGTAGGATGTACCACTCTGAGAAGTCCTTGCATCAATCGCTTGATGCACTTCGTGATGCCGTTGTCCGACTCTAGAAACCACGTCATGTCGTCAAGTGCATACGGGTGTAGTCGCGACAATCGCTCCCGTCCGGACTGGACTAGGAGGTCCTCTATAGACATCTGCTCTCTGGGATGCGGAGGTCTTTTAGGTTCCTGCGTCTCAGGAACTCGAGTACCAGTCGGAGACATAGTCGAAGGTCCCGATGACTGGCTGAACTCCGCGGATGTCTAAATCGACCGTAAGAACTGAAATGTACAGTTAATCTTTTAGTAATTTTAACAATAATAATTAAAATTTATAATAATTCTAAATTGAAAATTGAAATTTCAATAAATCTTGAAATGATAAATTTTAATTTAAATTCTTATAAAAATAATTTTTAATTTTAATAATTATAAATATAATTATTATAATAATAACTAAAACTAATAATAGTAATTAAATTAATAATAAATATTATTAGAAAATTTAAATTTCAATAAATTTTAATTTTAATTCTAAAACTATAATTGTAAACTAATTGCTAACCCGCACCATGCGCGGGGGTAAATATTCACATGATTTTATAATTTAATTACGTTATATACAATATGTTTTTATAAGTTATTTATTTAATATTATAATAATTTAATTTTTATACTTATTTTAATGAAATTTATAACCTATTTTAGTGAATTTAACTTTATATTTTGTTATAAAATTGCATGT
>OVBE01002375.1:0-30931 GCA_900406425.1 Iberis pinnata | reverse complement strand
CATCCTTCTCGTCGTACATAGGTGGGATGTCCTCATCATCATCACCCACATACTGCTTAGGTCCACCTACATTCTCTTCGTTGGGCGCCCCACAACCCATACTGTTTTCCGGTGAACACATTATGTCTGGTGCATTAGAGCCGCCAAATATTTCATCTATTAACAGAGCCCAAAACTCTATATCGTAGCCACCGGGTTCTGTCTCATCTGGGAATAACTCCCGTTCAACGATCGGGGAATCAATACCAAGGTCAAAAGGGCTATGGCTTGACTTCATACTACTTGACTTCGTTCTCCCTAAACTAGCTTCAACTGCTTCTACATAAGCCACCAGTTCCTCGTCGTCTACTAAATCCATTTATTCAGGTTGTGTACAACACTCAACATCTTCACTCACTGACACAATTGCGTTTCCGGTTGGCATCACCCTTGCACGTTTGGATGGACGGTTGTCAGGCGTACATATGCTCTTGAAGGTGACAAATAGAGCCATTCCAGGACGTTTCCCAATTTCTATTTGCACAATCGACCAGGCCTGCTCGCTGGTGACTAATAAGGAGATTGAATGATTCTCATTACGTTTGTCTCATCCTATGCTGGCCAATAACTAAGAGTTAGATCTTCATCCCTCTCGTCACACACTCCAAACTCCCTACGCACACATGAATGTACGTCGTCCAGAGTCCCCCTATCATGTAAGCTCACAAACCGTGACATCTTCTGTTTGCAAATCACGAAATCCCACTTTCCATGCTCCCCAAGAATCCACTCACCACACATCACCATTATGTACTTCGCCATCTTGAAAGTTTGTCACCTTCACAAAAGAGTACAAAAGAGATACGTTTTATTTCTTAAAAAAAATTTACTTGTACAAATGAACGCATAAAATATCATACCCTTCAATTTCTGATAACAAAAGTTCGAATTTGTCTTCTGAATGCCTATGACCTCTTTCACCATATGTCTTCTTATTACCTACTGGTACATATTCTCTTTCTAAATCGTTTCCTTAGGAATTTCAGAAAAAAGTCGCCTAGGATAAACGTTGTTCACCTGTCCACATCTAGTCCGTACGTATCAAGTATACTCGTCCTCACGCGCCATCCGAGAGGTGCCCATTCCACGCGAAAAAGCCTGAAGTTATTTTCGTCTACCATTGTTTTTCTCTCTTCCACAAAGTACACCATAATCAAAATGTCCACTAGCATATAATATTATTTGGCTTTAAACATTTTCCTTTGCTCGCCGATGAAAATTGAAGAGTACAGTAAGAGCTCGAAAAGGCCCATCTTTTACACTCGCACTCGTCCACTCTACAAACTTTCTCGATTCAAAAATCAAATTTTTTCAATCAATTCGACGAAGAACAACGCTTAATGGAGGACGACGATCAGCAAAAAGCTACAGATCTAGTACACGAGCTTGTTCTTCGTCTTCTTTCTCAAAACCCTCAAACCCCTAATCCAGATTCCAATTCTCCAACTTTCCTCAAAACCCTTAATTACGCCTTCCGTATCCTCTCTAGCCGCCTTACACCTTCCGTTCTTCCCGACGCCACCGCAATCGCTGAATCACTCAAACGTCGTCTCGCTACTCAAGGTAAATCCTCAGACGCACTTGCTTTCGCCGATCTCTACACTAAATTTGCTTCTAAGACTGGTCCTGGTAGTGTCAATAATAAATGGGCGCTTCTTTACTTGCTTAAAATCGTTTCTGATGATCGTAAATCGGCTATTAATGGCTTTGATTCGTCGATTCTGTTACCTAATTTGAGCCTCAGTGGTGCTGCATCATCGTTTGGAGAGTCTAAGAAGAAAGATAAGAGTAATGGGGTTTTGTTAGTTTGTAAAGATCCTGAGAATTTGAGAGATATTGCGTTTAGAGAGTATGCAACTTTAGTTAAGGAAGAGAATGAAGTAACTGAGGAGATTCTTGTTAGAGATGTTTTGTATGTTAGTCAAGGAATTGATGGGAAGTATGTTAAATTCAATAGTGAAATCGACGGTTATGCTGTTCTTGATTCGGTTAAGGTGCCTCGAGCTACAAGGATTATGATTCGTATGCTCTCTGAGCTTGGTTGGTTGTTTAGAAAGGTTAAGACTTTTATAACCGAGAGTATGGATCGGTTTCCAGCTGAAGAAGTAGGAACTGTTGGACAAGCATTTTGTGCGGCATTGCAAGATGAGCTGTCTGATTATTATAAGTTATTAGCAGTGCTCGAAGCACAGGCGATGAATCCTATTCCTTTAGTTTCTGAATCAGCTAGCTCAAGTAATTACCTTTCTTTAAGGAGATTATCAGTATGGTTCGCAGAGCCTATGGTGAAAATGAGATTGATGGCTGTTTTGGTTGACAAATGTAAGGTTTTGAGAGGTGGAGCAATGGCTGGAGCTATCCATTTGCACGCACAGCACGGTGATCCGCTTGTTCATGAGTTTATGATGAATCTGCTTCGATGTGTGTGTTCTCCTTTGTTTGAAATGGTGAGAAGTTGGGTTCTAGAAGGAGAATTAGAAGATACATTTGGTGAATTCTTTATCGTAGGTCAACCGGTTAAAGTCGATTTGCTTTGGAGAGAAGGTTATAAACTTCACTCAGGGATGCTTCCATCTTTTATCTCACCAAGCCTAGCTCAGAGAATTCTAAGAACTGGAAAATCTATAAACTTTCTTCGTGTTTGCTGTGATGATCGCGGGTGGGCTGATGCAGCTTCAGAAGCAGCTACTGCTTCTGGTACAACAACTAGGCGAGGAGGTCTCGGGTATGGTGAGACAGATGCACTTGAACATCTAGTTACCGAAGCAGCAAAGAGAATCGACAAACATCTACTGGATGTTCTATATACAAGATATAAATTTAAGGAGCATTGTCTTGCGATTAAGCGTTATTTACTACTTGGCCAAGGTGATTTCGTCCAGTACTTAATGGATATAGTAGGACCTAAGCTTTCAGAGCCAGCTAATAATATCAGTTCATTTGAGCTAGCTGGATTTCTCGAAGCTGCAATACGAGCGTCTAATGCACAGTATGATGACCGCGACATGCTAGACAGATTAAGAGTAAAAATGATGCCTCATGGCAATGGAGACAGAGGCTGGGATGTATTCTCTTTAGAATACGAGGCACGGGCTCCATTAGATACCGTGTTTACCGAATCTGTTTTATCTAAATACCTTAGAGTGTTCAATTTTCTCTGGAAGTTGAAAAGAGTAGAACATGCTCTTATCGGAATTTGGAAGACAATGAAACCGAACTGCATAACCTCCAATTCGTTCGCTAAGCTACAAAAATCAGTGAAATTGCAACTACTCTCAGCTCTGAGACGGTGCCAGGTTCTTTGGAATGAAATGAATCATTTTGTAACTAACTTTCAGTATTACATAATGTTTGAAGTATTAGAGGTTTCATGGTCTAATTTCTCAAAAGAAATGGTAGCTTCTAAAGACCTAGATGATCTTTTGGTAGCACATGAGAAGTATCTTAGCTCCATTGTTGGAAAATCACTTCTAGGTGAACAATCACAAACCATTCGCAATTCACTATTCGTCCTTTTTGAGCTTATATTGCGGTTCAAGAGTCACGCAGATCGTTTGTATGAAGGAATTCACGAATTGCAAACACGGTAAACTTTTTGTAGTAATATCACGAATCCCAAACACGAGTTTTACCGATTTGATGTTTAATTGTTCACCTATGTTGCTGCAGAACTAAAGAATCAGGAAGAGAAAAAAACAAGAAACAAGAGACAAGTTCATGGATTAGTGATGGTAGGAAGGCATTAACACAACGTGCTGGTGAGTTTCTTCAAAGCATGAGTCAAGATATGGACAATATCGCAAAAGAATACACATCGTCACTCGATGGATTCTTGTCATTGTTACCTCTTCAACAATCTGTAGATCTCAAATTCCTCTTTTTCCGACTTGATTTCACCGAGTTCTACAGTCGATTACATTCCAAAAGATAAACAAAGAGTCAAGTTTAGTTGAAAAGCATATTCCACAACAGCAAGAGAAGAAGAAGAAGAAGACATGATGTACTTTTAAACTAACTGCTGACTGCAGCATAAAGCTCATGAACCAGAAGATGCAGAGGAAATCATTTTTCAGTCTTTTGCACAGTTTTTTTCAATGGCTTGTTTCAAAGTTTGGGTTTTGGGAAACAGATTCTTGTATTGAAGTTGTGCCCATCAGTTTTATAACTTTGAGTTTTAGATTATTATTATTTTTTTCTCTCTGTGGTTTTTGTAAGCTCTTTAATTGAGATTTTGCTGATTTGTTTTGTAATTTGGTATGATAAAAGAAGGAATCATTTGATTGATAATAATGTGTATTTGCTTTCTTTGAAATATTTACTTTTCTTCTTAAAGCTTTGAAAGTCGTCAGTATGAGATTGATCGTTCAGACTAGGGGTGGGTATTCGGTTTTCGGTTCGGAAATTCGGATTTTGGATAATTCGGTTAGGGACATATATATATAGGAACCGTTCGGGTTATTTAAAAATTTGGTTCGGATTCGGTTCGGATCCATTCGGGTTTGGATTATTTTTTTCATTTTTATTAGGATCCGAAATAGAACAAAAACTTCAAAATATCCGTAAAAAAATCCAAATTATCTGAACAACTTAGCTAAAATCCAAGTTAATCGAATCAAAAATCCAAAATATCGGACAAAAACCCATAAATATCCTAATTGTCTTACTAAAAACCTATTTTTTCTACCTAAAATCATAACTATTCGATCACAATTACACATAGTCATACATATACGAATTTTTCAATTATACTTTCGGATTTCGGTTCGGTTTGGGTTTTGGTTTTTCGGATTGAGTTATATAGGAACCGTTCGGATTATTTGAAAAAAATTTCCGGTTCCGATTTATATGCCCAGCCCAAATTCAGACAGCAATTATACAACAGGCTTAAAAAAAAAAAAAAAGTAAATGCGTCGCCTGAGAGATTCGAACTCTCGCGGGGAAACCCCATGTACTTAGCAGGCACACGCCTTAACCACTCGGCCAAAGCGACGATTTTGTTTCTTGTTTCAAATGGTTTATAATTGTACCTAAAATCTCACAAGATGAAGAATTTTCATATGTATTCAAGAAGATAGAAAATAACAATATCAAAATAAATCAACTGTACAGACAAAGAAAAATTGTTTTGAGAAAGGAGAAAATAGAATTAGACATATTTGTTAATCAATTCTCTAACTTCTTCAATAACAAGCCATCCTTTATGACCTCCTATCACTTCTTCTTTCATCTCATTTTCCTTCCACAACTGCATTCAGCCGGTCCAGAACATAAGCAAATGAAATCACCGATTAGAACACAAACATCTTAAATATATTTTTGTTTAATAAAATGTCATTTTTATTGAACAGAGAACACTTCGTTGAACTTTTAAATCTTTTATATAAATTATATTTTTTGTAAAATTAATATTCATTAGAAGTTTTAAGATGGTAAACTAATTTTAATATATCTTAGTTAAATACTTTTTTGTCAATTTATCTTTGAACCATAACAAGCCCTCTATCTAATTTATTTTTGTAAAAACTTTTTGACATATTTATAAGGTGATCATTTTTCAGATTTGTGTAGGACATCCAAAAACGTTGGACCGACACTCACTTGCATTGAGCCACTTTCCTATTAGTATTATTATTATTATTATTATTATTATTATTATTATTATTATTATTATTATTATTATTATTTTCATTTAGATTTTCAAAACTTTCTTATTGTTAAATAATACATCTCTTAAATTCAAAAACAGTTTGTGTAATTAAATCTTTGAATCTTTTATATTATAAACTATATTTTTGTAAAATTAATATTCATTTAGAAATTTTAAGATGGTAAACTAATTTTAATATATCTTAGTCAATTTTTTTTTTGTCAATTTATCTTTGAACCATAACAAGCCCTCTAGTTAATTTATTTTTTAAAAAACTTTTTGACATATTTATAAGGTGATTATTTGTCGGATTTATGTAGAGCATTTAAAAACGTTGGACCGGTACTGACTGCATCGAGCCACTTTCTTATTAGTATTATTATTATTTTCAGTTAACATTTTCAAAACTTTCTTATTGTTAAATTATACATCTCTTAAATTCAAAAAACAGTTTGTGTAATTAACTAGAAAACATACCTGAATGGTAGGCATTTTCTGCATAAAACATGAATATATAAACTTGATTCAGATTTGACACATACCAAAGAAATATAAAATATAATTATATAAGCATTTTTACCGAAATGTTTCCACGCTTCACTAATGTTTGAGGCACTTTGTTTACATCCACATAGTAAAACTTTACTCTGTTTTATGTTACATTCATTTGAAATTCATAAAAATATTAATGAAATTTTGTAATGAAACATTAATAAAAGTTGTTAGTTTTTTGTAAAGTAGCTTACTGATTGTTATATTCTGCAGCCAATTTCTCCAATTTAGGTTTCAAGTAAATACATTTCCGACACCAAGAAGCCATCCTGCCCAAAACATATATAGAAATTGGTTGAATATTTTTTTTATAACAAGAGAAATTGTAACCAAACAAGAAACTACATAATGGTTGAATATTTTTTTATATTTTTTCATTAATCAATTTTACAGAATAAATGAAATGCAATTCTCTAATTAATTGGTTGTGGTCTAGTGATTACCAGATTCACTATGTTAGTTTAGGCGAGATATTAGACTTTTTTACATGTATGATTACTATTATTTTTTTAGTAAGACGAATTATGTCATGCTTTATACCTATACCTATTAAAAATTCGACGAATAGACTGTTCGACCCTTCATTCACTATATGAAAATATTAAAGATCGTAGATCCCCAACTTTTTCTAGTTTAATAAATATATATATGCAACCAGAGCTATAAAAGTCAAACATAGCAATCACGAGCTTGCGGTCCATTTTATATGTTAAAAATTTTTAATTTAAAAATCGGTCCGTTTTATAAAGTTTATTTTAAGAACCGGCCCATGTTTTTCATTTTATCTTGCGATATTTAAAATCTCATGGCCGGTTCTGTATGCAATTATTTAAAGAAAATATGGTTTTTTTTGTTTAAATTGATTATAAAGTTGATTATAAAGATATGGTTTTCTTTTGTTTAACTTGATTCAAAAAAATGCTTTATGAACTGTAATCAGGTCCGGTCCAAAGATTTATGATGCCCTAATCTATATAAAAAATATGTGTACCCTTTGTAGTATAATTTTCTTAAAAAAAAATATATTGTGTCCTAAAAATTTGTTTTTTACCCAAGAATTTGCCAAATTATCATTGGATCCTAAACTCAAGCTTATGTAGTTTATGTCCCGGATCAGACCTGACTGTAATTTACATTATGGTATGAAGAATATATGATCATAATAAGTATATTTACCATTCAATGATTATAGACTTTGAGACTTCTCGTGCATTAGAAAGAATAGCATCAAGCTCATCAACATCATTAATAGGTTCCATTTCCACAGTTGTAGGTTGTGACACATTTGACCAAAAAGCTTTTAATTTCCAATCTTTCTCCATTTTTGAGCTCCCAAGCTTTTCATTGTAAACTCTCACACAAAACCCACACTTCTTCTCCAAACTCAAACTCTCTTTCTTCCAAAATTGATCCTTTTTGTTACTATGAGATTGTCTTGTTAACATTTGAGGGTTTGATGATAAAGCTGCCATTTTTTTAAGCAAAGTAGATATATTATGAGATGTTTTAATATTTTCATATGTTATAATTTAAGATATTTTTTGTTTTGAAAGTTTTTTTGGGGAAGAGATGTGAGGAGGTGAAGAGAGAGCTTATCCAGATGATGAATTTTTTCTAAAACAAAATGCTAAGGATAAGTTGTTGGTAGGGCCTACCTTTCTCAAATTGATATTTTTTTATTTATTGTTTTCAATGATTTTTTTTCCAGCTTTTATATTAATAATAATAATCTAACAAGGATCAAGTGACCTACTGGTTGTGTCACCACTGTTGCTTTATTACCAGACCAGGGTTCGAATCTAGCTACTCGCATAGCAAATTCATTTTCTCTTATTTATAGAGTTTGGGCTACTAGGCCGGCCAGTTGTGACCCAGATATTAATGTGACAAAAAAATAATATTAATAATAATAATCGATAGAAATTACAACCACAAAAGGTAATAGAGTACAAAAATTTCAGCTATCTAAACTCGAAATTTCAAAAAATAGAAACCATATTACCCGAAACGAAAGATAAATTACAGAAAATTACATTTGAAAAAACAAACATCGGAAATTTAAAAAAAAAATATAACGGAAGAACGGTCTTTAAAAGCACTAAGAAAAAGATGTTTAATCCATCTTAGATATTGATTATGAAATGTTTAATCCAAAATGAATGTGTACATTATATATTACAAACTTTTTATTTTAAATAAGCATATGAGATTGTATTTATTGGAATGTTCTATTTTTATGTTAAAATTAACAAAAATTGCTATTTTGCATTCAGTTTTCGAAAAATTCCAATTGATATATTGTTATAGAAATTTTAATCTAAAATAAACATACTTTATTTTCTTGGTCAGTTTTTGTTTAAAGATAAATCTTTTCTTTTTTGGTATCTTTTCCCCACAAAAGTTTGTGAATTCCGGCAATATATCTACATAATATCAGTAGTGAAGTATAATTTATGGAAAAAATACACACACATAAAAGCACCATATATGTACCTAAATAACTAATCTTGAAATTCACAATGAGTTACTGTATAGTTAACGCTTAATATCAACCTCTAAACTTTTTTTTTTTGTTGTCTCAATTGTTTATAATAAAAATTGTGAAATAATATCAACAAGCACAAAAAAAACTTGACAATGTTAAAAGGACTGATTTTTAAATGTGAAAATCCAAATAGAGGTATTTAAAACCAAGATAAAAAACATCGAAACAAAAGACTAAAAAAGCAATGACCAAACATCTAGTCGATTTAGTCGGTAATGGAGATGACAACGAATATAGGAACAGCTATAACGAGAAAGAACTCTTAACTTCCGATCGACCAAAACCAGAAGAGGGAGAACAAACAAAGATCACCAACTTCTGACGCATTTTCCTATAATGAATTCAGAACTACCTCAAAAAAGAATGAACGAGGCTATTCTTCCTAGAGACAAGGTTAAAATACAAACGATCTTAATCAGACACAAGCTTCGAAAATGGCGAGAACGTCTAGAAACGTCTTTAGAATGCCTAAAAGAGAAACCTACTATAAGAAAGATCTCAGACTGATCTTTAAAAGTAAAAACAAGGAGCGATGCAACGTCAAGCTGAAAACGCTAATCAGAAGAGAATTAGCAAATGACCGAGAACCATTGAAAATTTCGATGGTCCAAAAAAAGAAAGGACATCGACTCAGAAAAAACCCAAACCCAAAACCACACCAAAAAGACCAACAAAAAAAGATAAGTCTATGCTCTCACCAAAAGTTTTGAACGTAGTCCGTGAATATATGTGTTACATCTAAAAAAACATTTTTTTACACGAAACAATACAGTACTTGGAATGAGGAAAAATACGTCCGTTTTAAAAATATGTAAAAGTTAAAACATAATTTATATTATAATAGCTAAACTTGTGACGGTGCATAGCATAATATAAATTTGATGCCTTAAAATCAGAAAGTGACAAAGAAAATTCCTCCAATAATTTATTTATTGTATTGTTTTCTATTTAGTTATTATCTATAGTTATATAGTGTCGATTACAAGTATACAACTCATAACCTTGTAACTGTGTGATTTCTATATAATTTTTAAATAGTTATGTCTTCGAATCACATGGCAATTATAAAATATTTTTTAAACATCTATTCATAATTTACAAGTATTTTTGAAAGTTGAAAGTGTGAATACAATTTTATTTTAAATCGATATTTTGATAAGGATGGTAGAGACAAAGTAGAAAGAAAGGGTCCACACGCTAAAGACTTTAAAAGACATGAATTTGGAAAATTTTATACTTTTTTACTCATTACCTTACCTCCATGCATTTTTTTCATTATTATTACACAAACCTGCCACCTAATTTAACTACAACATTACAACTTATTAATCAAACTTTAAATATACATATACAAAGTGAAAGACTTGAACAGTCTCAAAATATAGTTAGAGTTCTAGAGTTATGTGTAGCGGCTGACTCCTTGGCCGCTACTATCATATCCAATAATTTTTAATATGATATTATCCGTTTTATGTCATAAAAACTCGCAAGAATTTTTGATTAGGTACCATTCTAAAAGATTTCACACTAATTTAGGATATTAGATTTTTTATATACTAGTCAATCATTGACTAGTTTTTCAATGTGGGATATTTGTATTTGATCACACATGGATTTCATATTCTGCCTCATATAATTGTGTGATGTGATGTGGCTGTTAATCTTAACCGGTCTAATTTTTAAAGTTGAAATATTAGTTAAATCGAGGATTAATCGGGAACAAGAAAAAGATTTAATAAAAATTGAGATTTTCTTACGGTTGAAGTATTTAAAAGAACAACAATAGATTAAATCTAAGTGAAGATAAAGTGATATTGAATATTGTACCCGGTTTAATGTTGGTTAGCTTTAGTTAAAATGTTAATTAGCATTAAACCATCTATAGATTTTGTATATAAAGAACTTTGTAATATATTGTTTGTTTACATAATAATAAAGTCTTTTTTTTTAGCATCTTGAGTTCAATATCGAATATGGTATTAGAAAGAATCAAAAAAATTTTCGCAAAATCTTCATGAATCGAAGCTCGTTGAGCTTCTGGATCTTTGATTGAGCTCAGTTTCCATCTCTTCTTCATTTTTTTCCGATGAGTTTACCAATTTTGAGCTTATTTTCAACTGTTCTTGAGCTCATTTTTCAGATGATTTCAACAACTCTTCGGATCATTACTGAATACATTGTTTAGATCTTGAAATTCCTCCTTGTTTCTTTCTATTTGTATTGAATTCGCCTTGAATTCCTACATTTTCTTTTCGCTTCTTGCTAATTTTGTTTCTCTTTTATCGCTTCTTGCAATTTATTTGAATCATTTTGATTCTTCTTAGTTCGTTATCATTCTTTTTTGGTGTAACGATGTCAACAAATTCCAGTCAGACTCCTCCTGAAATTGATGCAGAAGTAAATCATCCACCTATCACGGCTTCCTTATAAGATCCGAACTCGAATCCTCTCTATGTGTATAGTGCAGACCATACCGGTATTTCTCCAGTCTATGAAAAGCTAATAGGTCTAGGGAACTTTAGTTCTTGGCGTAGATCTATATTGATGGCATTAGGATCTAGGAACAAAGCAGTTTTTGTAAATGGATTATCCATAATTGAATGAACCTTATCCTGATTATGGATCTTGGTGTCGTTGTAACAACATTGTGTCCACATGGATTGTGAATGTTGTGGATAACTCAATAGCTAAGAGTATCATGTATCTTGATACGGCTAGATAAATGTGGCTTGATCTTCATCATCAGTTTAAGCAAAGTGATGGTCCAAGGACAGTTGAGATTAAACAACAGTTGTATTCAGAGGTTTAGGGATCTAAAATTGTCAATGCTTACTATACTAGATTGAAGCAGGTTTGGGAAGAATTGAAAAATCATGAGAGTCCAATTACGTGTTGTTGTGGTCAAATGACTTGTGCAACTATCAAACAAGATTCACCATCGTGATGAACAAGACAAAGTTCTAAAGTTTCTCATGGGTTTGAATGGCTCATTTACTTCAACAAGAGGAAAAATATTGATGATGGATCCAAAACCACCAATTACTAAAGTCTTCAATCTAGTCTCTCAAGAAGAATGACAAAGATCAATGAAAACCAGTAGCAATGTGGTTTTTCAAACATCATATACAGAAACTCCACCGAACTCCATCACGCATGTGGATGCTACTTACTCAAATAACAAAACTGGAACTCAACCAATATGTTCTCGTTGTGGCAAATCTGGTCATACCATAAACAAATGCTACAAATTACATGGCTATCCACAAGGATACAAGACACAAGGGGGATACAAATCTGGTCCATATCAAAATACCACTAAACCACAACATAAGCAAAACATTGCTAACATGGTGATTCAGGATAATGATGGAAACACAATTCAAAATCAAGATGATATTCCTTTGTCTCAATTCACTCCTGATAAGATTCAACAGTTTCTAAGTGTTTTGCAGAACACTAACACTTCTCAAAATCATATTTCTCATATTCCAGGCAGTACCTTCAATCATGCTGATGGGACAGTATTTGTTTCACATCCTCAACCCCATCTCACACTTGCTACATGTACCTTCACCAATTTCAATTTACTATCTTCTGTGGGAATTAGAGATAACCTTACTTTAAATACCATATTTGGATCATTGATACATGAGCTAGTTGCCATGTTTGTTCTGATTTAAATCTCTTTATTCAAACTGAATATATAAGTAACACTTCAGTTACTCTTCCTGATGGCACAATAAGTCATGTTACTATTTCTGGCACAATTGTGTTATCTGATTCTCTGGTTACTGATTCAATGTTATATGTGCCACAATTTAAATTCAATTTGCTTAGTATAAGTGCTCTTACTAGGAATACTTCTTCATGTGTTTTGTTTTATGCTAAATTTTGTTACATTTGACTCATAATCCTTTCTTAAACCAAGAGCATACTCTAGACTTCATGATTGGGAAGGGTAACCTTTCACACAATCTATATGTCTCAGAGTCTCCGGATTTTAAGCACTTTACAAAAGCGAAAAACTCATGCCGTTTTTCAAATTTCAACAGAGACATGGCACAATAGACTTGTCCATCCTTCTCAAAATAAAATCAGACTTCTTTCAAAAGTTTTAGACCTTTCAAATGAAAAATAAAATCATGATTTGTTTTGCAAAAAATGTCCTTTAGCTAAACAAAAGCGTTTATCTTTTCCATCTCATAATCATTTGTCTCCATTTCTTTTTTATTTGTTACATATAGACATATGAGGACCTTTTAATGTTCCAACTTATGATGGATATAGATATTTTTTAACAGTGGTTGTTAATTGCACTAGATGTACTTGGATTTATCTTTTGCAGAATAATTGTTCAGTTTTAACTGTTTTTCCAGAATTTGTTGCATATGTTGAAACTCAATATCATGCTAAAATCAAAGCTATAAGATCAGATAAAGCTCTCGAGCTTGCCCATATACTCCACAACAAAATTTTGGCGTGGAGAGAAAGCATCAACATATTTTGAATGTGGCTCATCCTTTGTTTTCAATCTAAGGTGCCTTTGATATATTGATGAGACTGTGTTAGGACAACAATTTACTTGATTAATAGAACACCTTCCCCTTTATTGCAAAATAAATCTCCTTTTCAATTAATAGCTAATATGATACATGATTATGTGCATCTAAGAGTCTTTGGTTGTCTATGTTTTGCTTCTACTTTGTTGAAAAATAGAAATAAATTTACTCCTAGGGCTGAACAATGTATCTTCCTAGGTTATCCTCATGGAATTAAGAGTTACAAAGTTTTGAATATAGAAACAAACCAGATTTCAGTAACTAAAAATGTAGTGTTTCATGAAACAATTTTTCCTTTTTCAAAATTTCAGAATGAAATTGATTTGGATTTCTTTTGTCAAGATGTTGTTCCTTTACTAGTACATGATTCTCCATTTCCTGCATTTTTTTTTATCTAGGAATAGATTATGTTCAAGATACAATAGATAATCATCATACTGATATTGTTTTAGATGCTACTGTTGCTTTTGATTCATTACATACTTCATCACCTATATCACCACATGTGCCTATGCCACCAGGAACCAATATTCTAGTTAATAGACCAAAAAGACAATCTAAGATTCCTGCTTATCTAGATCAATATTTGTTCAAGTTTATCCTATGATAAATTTTCACCAGATTGCCAACATTTTTTACTCTCTATCACATCTACTTCTCCACCCAAAACCTTTAAAGATGTTATCAAATCAGCTGAATATAAAGAGGACATGAAATCTGAAATGTCATCTCTAGAAACTAAAGAAACTTGGTTATTATGTGATCTGCCTCCAGGGAAACATCCAGTTGGTTGTAAATGAGTTTTTACAATCAAATATAATCTTGATGGAAGTATAGAGAGATATAAAGCTCGTTTGGTAGCCAAAGGATACACACAACTTGAAGGTCTGGATTATTTGGACACCTTATCACCTGTGGCAAAAATGGGAACTTTCAGAGTTTTACTTAGCTTGGCATCAACAAACAATTGGTCTATCTCACAGTTGGATATCAGTAATGCATTCTTGAATGGTGATCTTGATGAAGAGATATACATGAAATTGCCACAAGGTTATGAAGAATTAACAGGACAATCATTACCTAAGAATGCAGTTTGCAAGCTTCAAAAACCCTTGTATGGTCTCAAACAAGCATCCTGACAATGGAATAAGAAGCTGTCCTCAATCATATTAGGATCAAGTTTCAAACAAGCTCCTTCTGATCATTCCTTATTTTGCAGTTTTTATGGCCATACTGTGTATGTGGATGATATTTTAATCTTTGGGAATAATGATGATGTTATTGCTCAGTTTAAGACTCGTCTTCAATCGTTTTTTAAACTACGAGATCTTGGTCCTGCAAAGTATTTCTTAGGCTTTGAGATTGCAAGGAATGAAACTAGAATATATGTGAATCAAAGGAAATATACTCTGGAATTGTTAGAAGATGGCAGATATCTAGGATGCAAGCCTGTTAATGTACCAATGGATCCCAATCTCAAGCTTTACGCATATGATGGTGATCTCTTATATGATGTTACAACATACAAACGTATTGTTGGCATGTTGCTTTACTTGACACATACCAGACCTGCTATCACTTATGCAATTCATAAGTTGAGTCAGTTCATGTCTTCTCCACGCACTCTTCATCTTTAGGCAGCAAAAAGAATCTTAAGGTATCTCAGAAGTGATCCATCACAAGGTATTTTTTATCCAGCCAACCACTGAAGTTGACTGCATATTCAGATGCATATTGGGCATCTTGCCCAGATTCCAAAAAATCAACCATTAGTTACTGTGTTTTTCTTGGTAATTTATTGGTTTCTTGGAGAGCTAAGAAGCAGTCCACAATCTCTAGGAGCAGTTCAGAATCTGAATATCGTGTTATGGCTGATGTTACTTGTGAACTAGTATGGTTAACCTCTCTATTAACAGAGTTACATTGTTCAATGTCACATCCAGCCATTCTCTTTTGTAATAATCAATATGCACTCCATATAGCTTCCAATCTGGTATTCCATGAACGCACCAAACATATAGAGATTGATTGTCATGTTGATAGAGAGAAGGTTCTATTTGGCTGATTTATTGACCAAACCAGTTCAACCTAGTCTTTTCAAGCATTTGTTGTCCAATATGAGAATTCACAAGTTGTTCCTTCTATCTTGAGGGGAGCGTATTGAATATTATACCCGGTTTAATGTTGGTTAGCTTTGGTTAAAGTGTTAGTTAGCATTAAACCATTTATAGATTTTGTATATAAAGAACTTTGTAATACATTGTTTGTTTACATAATAATAAAGTCTTTTTTCTTTTAGTATCTTGAGCTCAATATCAAATAAGTGGGCATATTGGTTGTGTTACTGCTGTTATTTTGCTATCAAACTACAGTTCGAATTTGATCATTTGTATAACGAATCGATTTTCTTTTATTTATGAAGATTGAACTGTTAGATCGATTAGTTGTGACCTATAAATTATATGACATAAAATATTAAACTATATAAAAAAATCATTTGAGAAAACTCTCGAGAGTTATCCAAAGAAATAAAGTTTTTCTTTTGTGGAGTCTCGTGTTTTTAGTCTCTTGAATTATCATCAATAATTCGATTATAAAAACTTTTACCTTGTAACAATCTGAAATCAGTGAAACGAATATTCTTACACGTATATTAATCGTTTTCTATGTTATGTTTTTTTCTTAAACTTTCTAATGTAGATTAGAAATTTAGTGGTTTTAACCGGACAAAATAGACCGCTCAAGTCACATTACATAATACCACAAATATGTATGATTACCCAAAAATATTTGTTAAGGAAAGAAATTAATAATTAAGGGTCAAATCTCAAACAACCGACACACAAAATTTTAAAGTGGCATTTCTGTAATTAACTACAAAACCTAATGGTATTAATATTAATTTTAAAATCATTCACTAACGATAATCGCCTAAATAATTGGCACACTTTTATCAAAATTCAAAACCCAAATTTTCTCATAAATTTCTAAAAAAAGTCATCTCTTTTCTTATTACACATCTCTTCTGTCTTTCCTCTCTCTCACTATAACCCTAAAGCATCTTCCTTTTTCTCTCTCTAACAACACTCATCACAAACTCCACATTCTCCTCCACTTCCGTTAATGGCGTCTGACGCCGTTAAATATATACCTATTCACGGCGGAGGAGCAACAAATACAACAACCGCCGTTGCTTCCGATATTAAAAGCTTTTTATCCGCCGTTAAACCAAGAAAAACTTCAACTTTTGCTTATGCTTTTGTTATAACTTTTGTTTCTTTTACTCTCTTCTTTGCTTTTAATCCTTCTTCAAACTCTTCTTCTCCTTGGTTCTCTAATATCTTCTCTTCCTCTTCCTCCGTCGCTTCAAACGGTGGTGATGATACTTCTAGATCTAATTTCTCTACAATTTTTTCATATATTCTTCCTAATTCCACTTCAACGAATAGATCCAATGATGCTACTTCTTCAAATTCAGTCTTTGGTGATATAAAAAACAATACTTTAAAACCTCCGTCGCCGGAAAATCAATCTCCGGTTACTAAAAACTCAACCTTTGAGTCTCAGATCGTAAACGAAACAAACCCGATTTCAAAAAACAACACTTTTCATCCTCTGGTTTCAGATAAACCGTTGGGAATGAATAATCACTCACAGAAGATATCTCCGGCGCCGGAAAATCACTCTCCGGTTGCTAAAAACTCAACCTTTACATCTCCGGCGCCGGAAAATCACTCTCCGATTGCTAAAGACTCAACCTTTTCATCTCCGATCATAAACGAAGCAAACCCAATTGCTAAAAACAACACTTCTCATCCTCTGGTTTCAGATAAACCGGTGGAATCTAGTAATCATCAATCACAGAAGAAATCTCCGGCGCCGGAGAAATCACCGGTGGATCTGATGGATAATTCTGATTCATTACTGAAACAAGAGATCGAGAAATGGAGTGAATCTTTAAAGAACTGTGAGTTCTTTGATGGAGAATGGATTAAAGATGAATCATATCCATTGTATAAACCCAATTCATGTAAACTAATTGATGAACAATTCAATTGTATCTCAAATGGAAGACCAGATAAAGAGTTTCAGAAATTGAAATGGAAACCAAAGAAATGTACTTTACCAAGGTTTGTAATTTTTATGTCTTAATTTACTTTTACAATTTTAGAGAATTACAACTCTGTCTAAATCTGAAAAACAAATTATAGGTTAAATGGAGCTTTAATGTTGGAGATGTTAAGAGGAAGAAGATTAGTCTTTGTAGGTGATTCATTAAATAGAAACATGTGGGAATCTTTAGTTTGTATACTTAAAGGATCAGTTAAAGATCAGACTAAAGTTTATGAAGCTAGTGGAAGACATCATTTTCGTGGTGAAGCTGAGTACTCTTTTGTCTTCAAAGTAAGTGTTCTTGTTCTTCATTGTGTTTGTACACAAATTGGTTTTCGGGTTTCTAAGGTGGGCATTCAGATCGGTTCCGGTTTCAGTATAGGATCCATATAGGAACCATTAAAAAATCGGTTCGATTCGTTTTTATGTCGGTTCGGTTTGGATCTAAAATATCAGAACCATTTGAGAACCAAAATAGTACTGGTTCCGGTTTGGTTCGGATAATTTACCCGAAAGAACCGTAAATATCTGTAACAGAAAATACCCAAAAGAACCAAAAATACACAAAAAAGCTAAAAATAACCGAAAATATCCAATATATCTGATATGAAAATACCCAAAAGAACCAAATATATCCAAAAGAATTGAAAATACCCGAAAATAAATATTGGTAAGAGACATATATCCATGGTTCTTGGTATAAACACTTCGATTTGGTTTTTTTGTCCCGGATATTTTGCCCACCCCTTAATTTGGTTTTTGATGATAGGATTATAATTGTACGGTAGAGTTCTTTGTATCACCATTCTTGGTTCAAGAATCAGAAGTTATGGATAAGAAAGGAACAAAGAAGGAGACATTACGGTTAGATTTAGTCGGAAAATCGTCGGAACAATACAAAGGAGCAGATATAATCATCTTTAATACAGGACATTGGTGGACTCATGAGAAAACATCTAAAGGGTTAATAATAATTTTTTTTGCTCATTACTCTGTTTTTGTTATTGTATATGTTGTAATATAGAACTGAGATTCTTTGTGTTTATTTTTGAAGGGAGGATTACTATCAAGAAGGAAGTAATGTTTATCATGAATTAGCTGTTCTTGAAGCTTTTCGTAAAGCTTTGACTACTTGGGGTCGATGGGTTGAGAAGAATGTGAATCCAATGAAGACTCTTGTGTTCTTTCGAGGCTATTCCGCGTCACATTTCAGGTAAATGGAAGTTCAATCTTTGATTCTAGTTAGTCGTGATTGCGAGAAAATAAACTGAAAGATAACAGAGGAAATATAAGAACACAAAGCTGTTTAGACTTCAGAATATATTAGGGTAAAGTAAACCAACAACACGGGAATTGAAACTAAGGTCTCAGTTAGGGGTGGGCATTCGGTTTTTGGTTCGGTTAATTCGGGTTTTTGGGTTTATCGGGTCCAATTATATAGAACTCAAGTAGGAACTGAGTAGATTTTAGTTCGGGTCGGGTTTCTTCGGGGTTTCATTCGGATTTTGCTTTTTTTATCAACACCCGACATGGAACCGCTATTTTTCCGGTTTGGGTTTTTTGGTATTCGGTTAGAGTTGTTCAGGTAATTTGAATTTTCGATATTTTATTTTGGGTTTACGGTTTGGATTTTTCGGTTGATATGGATAATTTGGGGCTATATCCGAATTACCCGAATAACCCAATTCGAAAATTCGAAAATCTGAATTAACCAATCAAAACTACCTATATATATAAATATATTCGGCTTTCCAGATATCCATTCGGATTTCGTCTCGGGTCTATTTCAGTTCGGATATCCAAACTAAAAATATCCCAAAACTTTTTATTTGGAAATACGGTTTGCTTTTGGTCTCGGTTTTTCCGGTTAGGTTCGGGTTTCGGGTAAAATTTATTTTCATCTAGGCTATTCAACTTCCCATTTGGGCCATTTCAACCAAATTCTAAAGTTATTATACAAATATGATCTCATTTTTTTGAATTCTTACATCTCAATCATAACATAACAAACTCATAAAAACTTTATTGTTACCAGTGGTGGACAATGGAACTCAGGAGGAGCATGTGATAGTGAAACAGAACCAATAAAGAATGAAACATATTTAACACCATACCCAGCTAAAATGAAGGTTCTTGAAAGAGTTCTAAAAGGTATGAAAACACCAGTTACATATCTAAACATCACAAGATTAACAGATTATAGAAAAGATGGTCACCCGTCGGTTTATCGGAAACATAGTTTGTCGGAAATCGAAAAACGAAAGCCGTTACTGTACCAAGATTGTAGCCATTGGTGTTTACCAGGAGTTCCTGACTCATGGAATGAGATTCTTTATGCAGAACTACTTGTTAAACTCAATCAACTTGGCCAAACACCTTGAACATTTTGTGTTTGGTCACAATACTTTTGTTTTTTTTTTTTTGTGTTTTTGATTTGTTTTAGTTTTGGTTATAGAAAGTGTAGAGTGAAAAAAAAGAAGATGAAAAAAAGATGGTTACTTGATATCTTTGATACTATTGGTTTGTAAATTGTATCACTATGGTTACTATATTTAACTCCAAAGAGAGGTTACATATTTATAATGAGGAATTAATTCTAATAATCATTGTATTCAATATTGATTTTGTATCTAATTTTTTTTTTTCAATTATAAATTTAATTTATTAAATCTTATTTTTAATATTGTAGAAATTAATTAGTGATTGAATTTTGTGGAATTGACAAATATTTAAATTCTATATAAAATGGAACACGAAAATTTGTAGTTCTTTTTTTATCTTTGTATCCAAAATTTTGAAGGAGTCCGACTATGCTCAACACTACTTGATCGAAATTTAAATTTAGGTGACGGAACCTACATATATGAACTATTTATAACCAAAGCTAAAAACCCCAATTATAATTTATAGTTTTATAAATTGACAAAATATAATTTATCATAGATAAATTGATACTATTGGTTGTAAATTGCTTTTGTACCACTATGATTACTATATTTAACTTCAAAGAGATTACATATTAATATTTATAATGGAATTTGTTCCAATATTTGGTCCAAGATTATACATCTAATTATTTTTCAATTGGAATTTGATTTCATAAAATCGTATATTTTTTATTGTACAAATTAGTTGATGATTGAATTTTGTCCATCTAAATATGACAAAAATTTATATTCTATATAACAATGGTTTTTTAATAAAATGTAGATGCGGTAATTTATATTTTTTATTCTATTTTTAAATTGATAATATTTAATTTATACTTAATTTTTATAATTTTTAGCATAACTGTAACATCTTTGACCGTTCCAGTCTGTAGTTTTCGGCTCTTTCGGCCCGTGGATTCCACTATTCTTCAACGGTCAAGTTTACTATTCCGGAAGGTTTTAGAGACTTGTTTGTTGGCCCTGTATATCACCACGTGATCTTTTCTCATGCTTTGTCCTTACTCGCACAATTCCGGAAAATGACTTCCCCAAAAATCACACATCCTTATATTGCTCAAGAATAAGCACGCTTAACTGTGGAGTTCTCTCAAGACATGTGATCGAAAAGATAAGTGTATTTTGGTGACATATGACTAGTAATTAAGTCTCTATAGCCTCTTCAAATATCAGATCTGATTGTTGAATAGTAATGGATCCACGGACCGAAAGAGCCGGAGACCACATGTTGAAACGATTAGAGATGTTACAATAACAATTTGATAATTATATAAATTTTAAACTAACAAAAATTGTAAAAAATATCTTTTAAACACTTGATTAGAATTTGAAATATGGAATATGTCGATCACCGACAGTTCGTACATTTAAAATAAAATAATAAGTGTCCATTTATGGTGAAATAATAGGAACTGAAGACAACTAGGTTTTGTCACGATGATTCACATGGGATGTTTGGACTTTTTGACTAAGATGGTCTTAAAAAAAGAAGTTGTTAGGTCCAAATGCTTTTATGAGTTATAGTGAGATTAGATCTAACCTGGTGAAGTTGTTGTCACGTGGCATACTTAATTCTGATATTTTAAAAATTAATCAATGTACCAATTTGTTTGGAGATATTGGAATTTGGAAATAGCAAATGTTCATCTTTTGTGTTCAATTTAAGATTGATTGATTCTTAAAACTGAAGATAACTGAAAAAATATCTGATTAAGTACGCCGCACGAGACTTATGGGTACAAAATTTATACTCTCGCCGTTTTAGATTAGTTATTGTTCTGGAGAAAAATTTTCGTTTCAAAATATGTGTCGTTTTAGGTTTTCAATGCAGAAATTAAATGAATTTGATTTTTTTAACCAATAGAATAAATGCATGAGTTTTTTCTATTGGTTGATTTAGAATATTTAATGGTGTTTTTCTAGAAAACAGAAATTTTTTAATTTGTGTGCAAAACTCTAAAACGACAAGTAATTCGAAACGGAGGGAGTATTATGATAAAGTTTTTAATTAAGTAAATAAAAATTTTATTTGAGTTTTTTCTTGAAATATCATCAAAAGAAGTTTAAATTTCAAAAATACCACACTCTCAGAAGTTATAAAATAGCATACATTTATTACAAAATTTGAGTTTACTAAATAGAGTTTAGGGATTAGTTTTGAAGAGGTAGGATTTGGTTTTGAGATTTTAAGATTTAAATTTGAAGTTTTAAATTTATTACAAAATTTGTGGTTCTTTTGGAATAAAAATATTTTTTTGATATTTTTGAAACAAATGTGATATTTTTAGAATAAATCTAGTTTTTTGGTATTTTTGAGAATTTTTTATTTTATTTTTATATTAGATCTGGACGATAGGTAATTTCATTATCTTTTTTTTTTCACTCATTATCTTTTCTTTTTTTATATGGAAATTAATTGTGGTATATTGATTCATTTGTTATAAAAAAATGTGACAATGTTGCCGACATAATCATGTCATACTTTCGACCAAAAAAAAAAAAAAATCATACTTCTGTTTTCATATTACAAGATAGAGAATTTTTTTAAAAAAGTTATACGTTTAAAACATTTATCAATCAATCAATAAAAATTATTGGTTATAAAATATTATATATAGCTATATATTATAGAAGAAATTAAACATCTTATATTTAAAAAAACAAGAGAGAATAATATATTAAACCTTAAATATTTTTTTATTATAAAAGTTTAGTATTATCAAATCTAATTATAACCCAAGTTTCATCAACAAGTCCAATTACACAAATTATGAAATTTCTAATCCAAACAATATGATGATGGAGACAGAGGAGGTGCTCACAGTACCACCCACGCCGACTTCAGTTTTTGGACAGAAAAAAAGGATGATCGGAATGATATCACGATGGTGGAGGAGACAACAAGGCTAGGTTTCCGGCATGATTAGGAAACGTACAAATCAAATGTTGGCCTTGGTTAAACCAGAGCTTTGCGCGGTTGTAGTTTCTCGCACCATCGCGAGAAGCCAACACTTATCTTGCTTTCGGCGAAGCAGCCCAAACCATGCCTTGAGCTCCTCAAGCACCTTCTCGCGTCGATTTCAAATCAACCTCACGACAACATATATGGCCGAATTCACCATTGATGAGCTACTATGTCCTTGACCCGAGACCATTGTAAACCCATATAGACAAGGAAGAAGAAGACTTGATAAGGTAAAGAGAGGAGGGCGAACTAGGGGACCTCACTGTTCTTGATTTCGCTGGTGAAGCCGGGGGCCACGGTGCACAGACCTGGTTTTGAGGCTAAGCATGCCAAGTTTGGGTTTGCGGTCCTTATATTTTTTAGGGAGAATGGCTTATTCGTGCCCACATATAGCTAGTTGTGAAATTCGTACTCGCACATATGGACCGTGCTGTTAACAATATGCATTCGTTAATTTTAAATTTTCATACCCCCACTACAAAATCTTCTCTTATAAATGCATTGGCTATTACGGCATGAACTCATCTGTTAATGAGGATGACTTAAATGATGATATGGATAACATACTAGTATCTTAAAGAAACGTTGTCGTCTAACAAAATTAAAGTGAGAATTTTTTTGTCAAAACAATATCGTTATACTCAATAAACCAGGGGAAGCTCCATATGTACGTTACCGTTTTAATGAGTAGAATGATATTTTTTTGACATAAAAATTGTCGTTTTAAGGTTTTTAACGACAACGTTTCTCTCATAAACCAATATATTGTCTCTATCATCGTATAAGTCATCCCCAATAACAAAATAGTTTATGTCGTAATGGTCAAAACATTTATAAAAGAAGACTTTGTAGCGTGGCTATGAAAATTCAAAAATTAATGAATACAAATAGTTAACAGCACAATCTATATATATATGAACGAATTTCCTAATTAACTACATGTGCAGGTATAAATAAACCGTTTCCCCTGTTTCTTATACAAAAGTTTGTCACTTAATTATAGAATATTTATTTTAGAATGATGATTAGACAACTTTTTGTTCTTGTATAGGTCATGAGTTCAAGCCTTTCGAACCCCAACTTTGGTCTCTTTTTCACATCCTTAATTTTTTTTAAACTTGCGGCCCAAAATATAATAGGACTGGCACCGACGGTGCAAGAGAACGGCTCGGCTTACTATAGGTGGTGGGCTCGCTTGAAATGAATATGATTGACATCTTAAAACTTTCTCTATTGATTGACACTATAAATATGACATGACAAAGATTAATAAATCATTTTATTATTATGTATAAATAACTCGTAGAATGCATGTAAATTACTAACAGAAAATATTATATATTAGACATGATACATCCATGCATGATATATATCTAGGCATGATAAAGTTTAGGGCTGGGCATTCGGATTTTGGATTGTTACGGATCGGTTTTTTCGATTTTCGGTTAACCGAAATTGGGAAATATAAAAACCGTTCGGGTTTTTAGTCAAAATCAGATCAGTTCGGTTTTTAAAAATTCGGTTTCGGTTCGGTTTTAAGATTTTTTATATAATCCATTTTGTATCCGAAAAATCTGAAAAAAATCCGAAAAAACCTGAAAAATTCCGAAAACCCATGTAAACCGAAAAAAATTGTAAACCTGCAACATAAAATTAAGTATGATATTAGGGATTTAGGGTTATTAGTTTGTGAATTTCGGTTTAATTCGGTTATCCAAAATTAATTCGGTTCGGTTCGGTTTATCGAAAAAACCGAAATTTGTAAAAATAAAAATCCATTCGGTTTTCAACCTATAAACGGTTCGGTTTCGGATCTGATTTTTTGGCTCGGTTTCGGTTTGGATTTTGGTTTCGGTTTATTATGCCCAGTCCTAATAAAGTTCTTAAACATATTAAAATCTTCATAAGTACAAAACACAAGACTTCCACTCGATTATTTTATTCATTTCGAAAATGATTCACATAACGAGTAATTTATTCATAGATTATAAGCAAAGGGATGAAACTAATCCCATCACATTATTCTTCACATATCTGCTAAACTCCTCACAGATTCATCAACTTCACTAGCTAAAGATTGTCCATTAACAACCTTACAATCTTGTCTAATCTCTCCATTACTTCCTGTTAATGGACTAATATTACCCATTTTGATCATTGATTCAACAAAAGCTTCAAAGAACAAAGTCTGGTTACTTGCAAAAGATGTAACAATAGGGACAGTATCTGAACCAGTGTTTGATAACAGTTCTTGATCTGTTGGAAGAAGTCCATTGTTGCTTTGAAGGTTTGTGAAGTAATTGTTATCAAATGCATCAGGTGTGGTTAAATCAAGATTAGTATTAATGATTACTGATCCGTCATCGTTTTGTGGACATAATTGTTGAAGATTTGTAAGAAGTGTTGAGTTTAAAGTAGGGTCAGGGTTTCCTGTTCCACTGAAGTTGAAAAGTCTATTGTTGAATGTTACACATTGAGCACGACCAAATGTATGTGCACCTGTTTTTTTTTTTCACATTGAATTATGGCATTTATTAGGGTTTTGTTTGATGAGACAAGTAACTAAAACATGTAAATAAGTCAAGGATCATTTAAGGGGGTGGAGAAAATAACAAGAATATAATTAAATATAATTTAAATGATAGGTTATGATGAAATTATCTAGACATCAAAATCTAATATCCGAAAAAATCGGAACTAAATTAAAATTTTAAAAGCCAATTCAAACTAACTGAATTTCACCGAAAATAAATACTCCCTCCGTTTCATATTAGTAGTTGTTTTGAAGGGTTTATTTTGTTTCACAATATAATTTGTTTTCAAAATCCAAAGCAAAAAGTAAAAATTTTTACTTAAAAAGTTGAAATAAAATTAAAACAATTATGTTTTTTATTTTCCTAAAATTATTTTCTTATCTTTTTAATTTTTCTTTAATCCATAATAATCATTGCTCTAACTAAATGTAGAAACAAAAAGTGAAAAAGTAAGAAAAAATGTAAAAAAAAAACAAAAAGTCTTAATATGTGCGATTTTATGCAAAACAACTACTAATATGAAACAGATGAAGTATTATTTTATTGAATATTCAAACAATACAATTAGATATACTTAAATTACATACGATGATAGGTTTAAAAAGTTAATTTTATTTTTATTAAGTATTTTTGATCAAAATCTAATATGAACCAAAATATCCAAACAAGTATACATGGACCATATAAAAGAATTATCGGAATTATTTATATTAAAATAAATAATCGGAATCGAATCCAAACCAAATAAAACTTTTAAAAATCCAATCAAAATTCAAAAGTAGCAGAATGAATCTTAAATATTTATAGTCAAACTACCCAAAATTCGAAAGAACAAAACAAAACCGAACCGAAAAACATGAACGTTTAAATCTAAGGTCAACCTTCAAAACATCTCAATAAGAAAATAAATTTGACTTCTAAATTCTTTTGTGATAATATGTATAAGTTACTGAATCTCTAAACCGAAAAAATTCGTGTAAAAGATTAACTCTAAGACCGAAAAATATATAGCCCCAAAACTCGAGAACCAATTTTGAAATGAGTTACCTGATAAGGATACAACATCAGTTGTATTTAGATTGACATCTTCAAATTTAGATATGATGCTGGCTACACTTTCGAATGGAGATGGAAGATTATTGGCCCCGGTTATGTTTGCTGTCACACCATCTCTTCTTCCTAGTAGCACACTCCATGAAGGTCCTCCTGCCTAAAATTTAAATCAAGATGTAAATACCTTTTTTATTTCTATAAATAAATGTGAACATATAGGTAATATTAGGGATACTAACAACCACTAAACTCATAGATAAATGTAACTTTTCATATATATATATATATATATATATATATATCTTAATTCAGGACCGTTCCTAGAATTTTTTATTAAACTACAAACAAATTTTTTTAAAAACCACCTTATAATCATATATATCACAGAATGTCTGGGGGTAATGATTTTGGCCTAATAACATTCATAAGTTCACAAAAAGTCTATATTATAATTCCATCCGAAATCGAGTCCCTGTGTCTACGATAATATAGAAGCTGACTATTGAATCTGTCTGACATCACCCAAATGTTAGATAAAAAAACCAAGGATGCCCATATAAAATAATCAGTCGTAAACATATGTTTTTTGAGCTTGACCATATAATATGTTTTGGTTTAAAGTTTGGATATATATATACGAGTTTTATCCAAAATATTTGATTAATCGGTTGTTTGGTTCATAAAATATTTCATATATGTGTGTTGTGTTTAATATGTTTTTATGAACGACTGTTCTTCGGACAGCGTGTCCCTGTACCGAAAGGATGTGTGGACTGTTGCGTCTTTCAGACGCCGACTGACTAGTTTGAACTCACCTTAGTGATGAGGGTCAGGACACCCGGGTTATAAAAAAAAATGTTTTTATAAAGAAAGTGTTATTACCAAAGACACAGAAGCCTCTGAAGCAAGAGCTAAAATGTCAGAGCAAGAGACGATTCCAGGACAAGCATTCTCAAGAGCAGTTTTAATATTATCAACAACATCAAATCCTCTAGTTGAGTTTGCATTGGCTGGTGAGTTCTTCTCACTCTGAATAGTTGCACTATCATCAAGCAAAAGTGACCCATCACAACCCTATATTCAAAACCAAAGTAGCTGTTTAGTACAACAAAAAAATCATAATCAAGAAGACTCAATAAAGCTTTTTTTGTTATACATCAACAAAACAGTCATGAAAATGAAGTCTGATAAGGCTAGCTCCAATTCTTGGATCAGATTGAAGAGCTTGTTGAATTGTGCTACGAACTATGCTTGAGGCATTAGGACATGTCCCTGAGTAAAACGTTGCGTTTAACTGTGCTGATGATGTTGTAAACAATGAAGAAATAATAACAAGAAGAGTGATGATAAAGAAACCACCATAACTAGTTGATGAGCTTGTTACAGCCATTGGTTTTTTTTGTTTGTTAAAGTATTGATTGAGTTTGTGATTTATCGAAGTAGTTATACATCGTTATATAGAGTGTAAAGGCTGATAAAAATCAAAATCTTGTCTTGTTATTATGAAGCGACAAATTTCCCATTGTTGACAAAGTCAATATAATGAGATCGCGCTACAAGAAGAGAGACACGTTCTGACGGAAATATCCGTGAGAATCCCGTTACAAACTAGGATATTTGACGGTAAACTAACACCTTTTATCCGTCAATTCTAAATGGCCGGTAATAAAATTCAGTCAGTAATTCTGACGGTTTACTACTGACGGTTTATATCCGTCGGTAATATATCTATCAGTAATCCGTCAGTATTATTGATGGATTTACTGACGGCATCATACTTATAACTGTCACTACTAAAGACAAAATACTGATGAATTCTTATTTTTTTCCGTCCATAATACTCATTGATTTGGAAAAAAAAATTATTAATTTATTTATAATTAATTTATATTTAAAATATTTAAATAAGTTTTAAATATTAAAAAAATAAAATTCTAAATATTAATAAAAATAAAAATAAAAATATTCATAAAATTAACATTCCAAACATTCATAAAATCCAAAAATAGAAATAAAACTAAAACGAAAAATGTATCTACTGTCTGAAACGAACTCGTCCATCTTATCTTGCATCTCAACCTGCATATGTTGTTGTGTTAGGATCTGAGCATCGCACTCTGCTTGTGCAGCCTTCATCACCTTGATGCGTGGTCGTCAACACCGCGTCTTTCCTCCGCTCTGATAGATTCCTTGCAGCTCGGGACATCGTTATATGGAATAAAAATTAAAATCTTGTCTTGTCTTGTTATAATGAAATGACAAATTTCTCATTGTTGACAAAGTCAATATAATGAGAAAAAAATATAAGATGGGACTTCTATATTTAGTGTGTATTTGGTTTGAAAAAGGTTTGTGTATAAGATTAGTCTTTCCTTTTTTGTCAACAAGTCTATAAAGATTAATCTAAGTCATATATATATATATATGTTTCATGTCAATCTCAATTATTCTTTAGAAGAGTTGTTAGTTGTTAATTAGGACTTTAGAGGTTGTGTTTTAAGAGAAAACTAAAAACTAGTTATGCAATAGTTTTTAGGGAAATTCTCAAAAATAGCACAAAAAATAGAATTATTCCAAAAATACTACGTACTTTCAAAAGTTTCAAAAATACCACAATTTTTTCCAAAAATACCATACAAATGTTTTTGTTCCAAAAATACCACAAATTTGAAATAACTTTAAAATTTATATTTTAAATCCTAAAACCTCAAAATCAAACCCTACCCCCTTCAAAACTAAACCCTAAACTCTATTTAGTGAACCCAAATCCAAAATTTTAAATTTTGAACCTCTAAAATTTCATTTTTATTTTTGTGGTATTTTTGGAACATTTGAAAGTGTGTGGTATTTATGGAACTTTTGAGAGTATGTGATATTTTTTTGAAATTTTAAATTCTTTTGATGGTATTTCAAAGAATTACTCTAGTTTTTATGACTTTTTTTAAATTTGTTAATTCTTTTTATTCAAAATGTTAAATAATAAAAGTTCAAAAACAATTGTACGGCTCTTATAAATGTGAATATAATGTGAGGTACAAAATAGTTAAAAGAAAAAGACAAAGGTGAATCAATCACCATAGACAAGTATTATTCAATTTTGATTTTGTTGTTTCTTGTTGAAATATTAGTTTATCTTTTCACATTTAGCAAATAATAATTTTCTAGAATCAAATGAAAATGGAAAGACAAACGAGGGAAAAAATTGAGAGGAACAATTTAAAGAAAAAAAATTAAACGACACTGAAAGAATTAAACGATATGTAGGTAAATTATAACTCATCAAACTATAACATATATAAATTTAATTTAGATTGTGAAAATTTAAATTTTTTTAATTTAATATAGTTTAGGAAATTTAGATATTAATAAGTAAATGTAAAAATAGCATAAAACTAGGATAAAATAAGTACAATATCAAAACAAAAATACAGTAAAAATTTTAAATATATATATTTGTTTAAATAGCTATAGAATATATAAGAAAACTAACTATATATCCAAATAAAATTTTGTACATTATTAACAAACTCTTTTTACATTCTTATAGATAATTTTTTGGTTGAAATTTCTATGTAATTTGAATAAGTTTTAGATATATATATATAAAATACTTTTTCAAATAACAAGAATTTAGTAATGAAAATATGGATCATGTTTAAATAATTATCATTTATCAATCTTGTTGTATACATAACTATATTAAGAATCAAAAGAAATTATCCTAAAGAAAGAAAAAGTAATTATAAAATAATTATAAGAATCAAAACATTACCCTACCCTTAAAAAAGATCCAATGCTCTCTGATTTTTATACCTTCGAATTATTTTTGGTTAATGGACCTATTTATCAAACCGGTTTTAACCATTCGGTTATATTCATTACATTTAAATATAATTAAAATGTAGAACCTATCACCAAATCGTAATTGTCTTAATTGGTTTGGTACTCGGAACACGGACCAGGATCGAAGATTCTCTTCATCCTCACAAAGGGAGCGATCTGTCTATTGTGGAGGTAATCATAATTATCTCTTTTTTTATTTATGCTAAGCTTGCTTTAGAAAAACCAAAAACAAGGTCAATTATAAATATGACATAAAATATTAAAGCGCATAGGTCAAAAGATACAGTATGGTTTATTTTAGGAAAAAGTTTTCTAGGATTTTTTAATGGGATTGGGGTTCGTGTAACACCCGCGTTCNCCCGCGTTCCAAAAATCCCGTCAAATTGAATAACCGAACAAGTATTTGAAATGCGAAAATGGTTTAAATCGATGAAAACGGTTTAACGGAAACAGGTATTAATTACCTGAGCAAAAATGCGCGAATAGTTATTATTAAAATGTAATTGTACTACATTTAATTAAAATAAGAAAATGGTGTTTTTTTTTTTTTTAACAGAAAGGTAAAGAATAGAAGTTTGGGGTGGTTAAAGGGAGATCATGGAAGTTACGTAAGAGGGAGTTGAGTTTTACTCTT
>OVBE01002374.1:0-30933 GCA_900406425.1 Iberis pinnata | reverse complement strand
ACCCAGGAAGACAGAAGCTAAATGGGCCGACCTGACGAGCTGGGCTGTCCAGCTCGCAGCCCATTATGTTAAAACTGTGTAATTAGGGTTTTAAGCATGTATTTTCACTATAAATACTCATGTAATTATTCCTAAACTATATATGAAATTCTTCAGAGCTTTTACCCACATAATCTAAGACCTAAACCTATTGTTAAGTCTTGATTCAATATTTCCTTAACAAGAGTGTTGATGACGGTTGGGAACTTGTGGAGAATCTTGCTCAATCATATGGCATATATAGTGAGGATTATGATCGCACACCTCGTGGTGGCTCTAAAACAGATTATAAGACAAGGAAGGATACCAAGGCTCTAAATGATAAGTTGGATATGCTACTTATTGGGCAACAACACCAAGTTCACTTCATCACTGATAAAGAGCAACTTCAGATTCATGCTGCGGGAGGCTAACCAACAGGAGGAGATTAGCTATGTGCAGAATCATGGTAGCTATTACAAAGGTTTCATCAACTACTCCAATAATCCTGGTCTTTCCTACCACAGCAACAACGTAGCCAACCCTCATGACCAAGTTTATCCACTACAACCACAGAAGCCTATTCAACCATTCATCAACTATGCTCAGAATCGTGGTTTCTTTCCCAAGCAATAACAAAAGGGTGGTTTCCAACAGCAGAAGCAACAGGCTGGTGCACCTCCTGGTTTCACCTCTAACAAACCTCAAGCTCAACCTTCCAACATTGAGGCCATGTTACAATAACTTCTTCAAGGTCAGGCGAATAGTGTCATGGAGACATCAAAGAAGTTTGGTGAACTCCACTACAAGATGGATTCCTCATTCAACACCATCTATGCAAAGATTAAAACTCTAAACTCAAGGGTTACTGATCTGGAAGACAAGTCTATTTTCACTCCTGTTTCTACAAACGGTCAACTTCTAGGAAAATCAGTTCAGAACCCAAAGGAGTATGCACATATCAATGCCATCTTCTTGGGAAGTATCGATGATCTTTCTATTGCCACTTGCCCTGCTCACTTCACTGCGGACAATGTCGTTCAAGTTGGGGGGATTCGCGTTTAAACGTAGTTGACACTGCAGATTTTGGAAAGACTGATTCTTTGACATGGACAAAACCAGGATCAGCTACCAGAGTCCAGTCTGTTCCTGGTGATAAGCCATTTGCTTTAAAGGAGAATGAAACACCTTTGGTTACACCACCTTATGTTCCAAGGTTGCCGTTCCCATCTCTTTTCAAGAAAGAGATAATGGCAAAATATCCAGAAATCTTTGAGAAGTCCATGAGGGAAGAGACTACTCAAGGAGTATTGATACCAAATGAAGAATGCAATGCCTTAATAGCGGAGAAGAAAGAAGATCATAGTTCATTCACTCTACCATGCTCATTAGGTTCCCTGACCTTCAACAAATGCCTTTGTGATTTAATAGCATCGATTAACTTGATGCCCTTCTCCACTGACAAGAAGCTGGGATTCAACAAATTTCAAGCTTTTAATATAACTATGTTGTTGGAAGATAGATCCATTAGGCATCCTATTGACGCTTTGGAAAATTTACCCATCAAGATTGGGGACATAGAAATACCAAACGACTTTGTGGTATTGGAAATGGATAAAGAGCCAAAGGACCCATTGATCTTTGGAAGGCCATTCTTAGCGATAGTTGGAGCTGTGATCAATGTCAAGAAAGGCAACATCAGGTTGAATGTAGGGCCAGATATTCTCCATCAAGGAGAGAAATGAGGACAACCATGAAGATGTGTACTCAAGCAGCATTCCATCGTAGGATGATTTGGAAAAGGAATCAAACAAGGTTTCAGAGCATCAGGACACATGGGGTTATCAAGAACCAGACGCAAGAGTTTCTACAAGGATAGAAGAAATCATAAAACTGGCGATAACAACTGATGAGAGCAAACAGTTTTGAGCCTCGTGCCCCCAACAATGGACATCAAGAGCGGAGATCAAGTGTTTCTACTCAACCCAAGGCTCAAGTACTATTTAGGGGATGTGAACCCAAAATGCTCCACGAACTTCATAATCAAGGAAATCATGTCTGATGAAGCAATCATGCTTGTTGTGGAACCTGATAAAGGGTCGAAGCTGAACTAACAAATCAACATCACAATGATGACGAAGTCATTTCATAAGAGACCTTGGTTCTCCTTGGGGAACCGTCTCAAGGTCAATAAATTTAAAACAGGAAGTCAAGCTTAGTGACTTTAAACAAGATCACTTGGGAGGAAGTCCCATGTTTATCCTTGTACATATTAAAATTTATGTTTAGTTCTTCTTTTAATCGCATTTAAGCTTTTATTTGGTTTTGGTGTTTCATGGACTTTGGAGTTATGTTTTAGGAATTTAGCAATGAGAAAAGAAGAGCACAAGATTAACTCAAGTTTTTGATCAAGCCGGATCAATATGTCTAAGCCTTGATCGAGCCGTCAACAATGGTCGATCAAGTCATTGCTCGAACCGGCACAACGTAATCGAGACACATGCATTACGTTAATCGAGCCGAAGAAGAAAAAAATCAAGCCATGTTTAAGTCATGCTCGAGCCACATACATTATATTGATCGAGCCAAGCATCAAATCGAGCTGCACCAAATTTTCATCGAGCCAACGATACATTGAGCCGTTGATCAAGCCATGAGAAAATTGTGATCGAGCCACAGACAATGCTCGATCGAGCCACACCATTCCATCGAGCCATATTTTCTATGATCGAGCCAAGCCTCCAAAAGCCACTTTTCTTAGACCCACTTGCCCACCATCTCCCTTACACCTCCACTACTCACTCCATGCCAAGGTAATGTCTACTCAATGCTTTCCAAGATTTCTCAACAAAACTCTTACCCCCCCCCCCCATCACCCTCATTTTCCTCTCTTTAAAATCCTCTACTTACACCACCTTTAAACTCCATCCGCATGCTTCAACAACACATCACTCCTCACCACCACATGATAATTTCGACCAAGGCATCTATATAAGGGAGTTCCTCACCTCTTAACTCCTCATCACTCTAAACACTTCAAATTACTCACTAACATTTATCATTCCGTGAACACTTCAATCGATTTTGGTAATGACATCAAGTTTCTCCATTCTCACGAAGATTTTAAGCCTCATCCAAATCGATATCATGTCATATGGAGGAATGCTTGGCAGTTTAAATGGACCACCATTTGAAGAAATTTATGGGAGATTGATGCAATTCGAATTCACAGAGTCGACATTTCCTGATACAGAAACCCTGGGTACCCTTGGTATCCTCGAGGAAGTCCAAGACATATTGGAGGATATGAGGATATCCAGTATGCTTACCATGAATTATGAAGCTGATATCACTCGGATTTAATACTTTTTAGTGGGTATATATACCTATTATTTAGTGTTATCCGAGTGTATTCCTTGTGTTTTTAGCATGTTTTCAGGAAATTTGGTGTTTAGGACGTTCTGGAGCAAAAAGGACGATTTTTGGAAGAATTGAAGTGCAAATGAAGAATGATGTGTCCAAGTCTCGGACAAGTACAGATCGATCGATCCAAGAATGGATCGATCAATCCAAAGCACATGGGGTTTTGCGAAAGTTTAGATTGATCCATCCATCATTGGATCGATCGATCCCCTATGTCGAACTGAAGGAAAAACGAGCTAAAAGACGCATTTGACCTCAAAATCTATCATTAGTTTTTTTTTTATTTAGATTTTATTTTCTTTTGTTCTCAAACTATAAAAAGCCCTTTTGGCTTATTATTATATAGAGAGAAGTTTTTTTATTAAGTTTTAGAACAAGTTTATCGCTGAAGTTCAAGAGAGAAGAGATCTACATCTGTATTTGAGAGGATTTATGAAGTTTGATTTATTTATATACAATTTGGCTTTTTAATTCTTCAGTGTTTATTCAATCTATGATTTCTTGCAATCATATCTGAGTAGTCTCTTTGTTAGTTTTTAGGGTTTTCCTAGGGGAAACCAGGTCAATCGTTAGGGTTAGATAAAATGAATTGAAATTTGTTAGGTTCTCAGTCTAGATTTGTTCTTAGTGCATGAATTAGAGTAGCTAACTAGTTCGTCGGATCCCAGTTGATGAAACATGGTTAAACAACAACCCACCTCCCCCTCCTGAGATAGACAATGCAATTATCAATCCGATAGGAGGAGGAGAATTTGGCAATCAAGTGCCACATGGAGTTAAAAGAGATGGTAATGGTAATCAGATGGAACCTGAAGTAATTTTGCTAAATGACCCATTAGAACACGCTTTCAATCACCCACCTCAACAAGACAAGGTTCTCGTTAGAGACTTCAACAACCCTAAAGCTTTCCTCACTGATAGGAATGCTCTATATCCTCTTCAACCTCAGAGAAAAGATTATAATTTCCCGTTCCATCTCATTCAGCTCATACGTCAGAGTCAATTCTGTGGTCTTCCTACTGAGCATTCCATGGATCACATAGATAGTTTTGAGGATATATGTAGCACTGTCCAGCTTAATGGAGTCTCTCGAGACTTTATGAATTGTAAGCTCTTTAATCATTCTCCAGCGGACAGAGTTCTAAGGTGGCTAAAGTCTTTACCACTTAACTTCATAAAAACTTGGGATGACTGTGAATCCAAGTTCTTGAATCAGTTCTATACTCCAACTAGGACTAATAATATGAGAAACCAGATTTCTCAGTTTCATCAAGGTCCCTCAGAGTCTTTCTACAAAACTTGGGTTAGATTCAAGGAGTATCTTCTGGATTGTCCTCACCATGGATTTTCCGAGCTGAATCTTCTAAACATCTTTTACAGAGGTATTGAGCAGCAATATTGGCTTTCTTTGGATATAGCTAGTAATAGAGATTTTATGACCAAGCCAGTGTATGAAGCATATCAGGTTATAGGCAACTTAGCTGCAAGTAGCCGTAACCTTTGTCCAAATTCGGATAAAAGGAGAGGATCATATAACTCAAAATCCTCAGAACTTGCTGAAGTAAAGATGCTTCTTACTCAACTTCTCAATAATCAGAATAAGAAACAATTGTGGTTGTCTGAAGACGTAGAGAAGACTGAAGTAGACTGTTTTGCTTTTCAAGCACCTCAAGTTGTAGAAGAAGAAGTGAGATACATCAATAGCCAAGGTAAAAGAGTGTTCAACCAAAGATACAATCAAGGGTTCAAAAAAGGTTTTGTCCAGAAGGCTTTTGTGCAAAACGCTGGAGGGAATGGTTTTCAAGGAAACCAGAATGTGAGCTTTGTTCCAAACTACAATTCAGGCGGCTTTCAACAGCAATCTCAGCCTGTTTATCAACAAGCACCTCCACCTCAAGATCAGCAAGAGGACAAGATGGAAGCTATGCTCAAAATGATACTAGAAGGTCAGCAAAAAACCTATAGGAACTTAAATGACAAGATGAATAACATATATGGTGATTTGAATCGAAAATTCGAAAGCTTATCTTCTCATACCAAGCATTTAGATACTCAAGTGGTTCAAACCGCTGAAGCTGTGAAGAGACCACCAAGTTTTCCTTCTAGGATGTCTGATTCAAGCTCCAATGAGGAGTTTGTGAATGCTGTTATGTTGAGAAGCGGAAATTCTCTGGGTGTGAAAGAAAAAGCTGATGAAATTCTGGTCAAAGAAACTAAAAAACCTGCAGAAAATGCGAGTTTGGAAAAATCTGGAAAAAGATGCAGAGGTTGAGATCGATCGATCCAAGCATGGATCAATTGATCCAAAAATTCAGAGAAGTCCAGATTTTCTAGATAGATCGATCCTATTAAGGCAAGGAGTTACGTAAGTTTGGATTGATTGATACATGATCGATCCCTCATCTATCAATCGATCCGTCGATCTCATATTCGAAAATTAAAGAGATCGATCGATCCAACACTCCAGAAATCCTGAAACTCCAGTTCGAGTTTACAAACCTAAGGTTTCATAGCCAGTGCAACCGAAGAAGTCTAAGAAAGATCTAAAAGATGCAAAGTGCAAGGAGATGATCCAAGAACTGACCGTTTGATTACCATTCTCTGATGCTTGTCAAATGATTACTTCTTTAAGAAAATATGTAAAGAACATGCTCACAAGCAAGATTACTTTAGAAGAGGGAGCAATGATAATCACAGAAGAATATAGCTTGATACTTCAGAACCGTATGCCTAAGAAACTTGGAGATCCATGAAGCTTTGTTCTATCAGTAGAGATTGATGATATTACATTTGCAAGATCTCTTTGTGATTTGAGATCTAGTGTGAACCGTATGCCTCTTTCTGTGGCTAAAAGGTTGGGTATGACTAATATAAAAGGTACCAAGATCTCACTCATTCTTGCTGACCATTCTGTGAGGTATTCCATCGGAGTTCTTGAGAACCTTCCTGTGAAGTAGAGCTGGGCATATAAACCGAAACCCGAACTAAAAAACCCGAAACCAAAAATTTTTTCCAAAGAATCGGAACGGTTCCTATATATCTCAATCCGAAAAACCGAACTGAAACCCGAAAGTATAACCTAAAAATTCGTATATATATAACTATATATGTAATTGTGATCGAATAGTTAGGATTTTAGGTAGAAAAATAGGTTTTTAGTAAGGTAACTAGAATATTTATGGGTTTTTGTCCGATATTTTGGATTTTTGATTCGATTAACTTAGATTTTAGCTAAGTTTTTCAGATAATTTGGAATTTTTTATGGATATTTTGGAGTTTCGGTTCCATTTCGGATCCTAATAAAAATGAAAAAACTGATCCAAACCCGAATGGATCCGAACCAAATTTTTAAATAACCCAAACAGTTCCTATATGTCCCTACCCAAATTATCCGAAATCCGAATTATCCAAACCGAACTCGACCCAAAAACCGAACGCCCACCCATACTGTGAAGATTGGGACAACTTTTGTACCAACCAAATTTGTGGTTCTGGAGCTTGGAGAAGAGCCAAAAGATCTTCTCATATTGAGAAGACCCTTTTTGGCAACAGCTGGAGCTATCATTGGTGTGAAGAAAGGCAAGATCGATCTTCATCTTGGTGATATGGTCATGAAATTCAATCTACAAGACATTTTGAAGAAACCAGCTCTAGCCAAATCCTTTTGGGTGGACACCATCACAAAAGCTGTTGAGGGAGTTTCTGATAACTTTTTACTTGATGATCCTTTAAAGATTGCCTTCACTAACGCTGATGATGAGTATTTTTCCCTTAGAGATGATGTTTCAGGTTATACAACGATGTTAGACTCTTGTAGGAGTATTGAAAGGATGGCAAACCAAGTGGAATTGTTGGAGACAGCTGCCAAGTCTCCACCTAAACCATACCCTGCGCCCCATACTGATGAATGGAGCGAGCTGAAAGCTCTAAAACCAGAACTTAAACCTCTTCCAGCCGGGCTAAGGTACGCATTTCTAGGTCCTAATTCTACTTATCTTGTGATAGTGAATGATGATTTGAATAACGTAGAGACTGCCTTACTTCTTTCTAAGCTAAGAAAATATCATAGAGCTTTAGGTTATACCTTAGATGATATCACAGGGATTTCACCAGATTTGTGCATGCATAGGATACATTTAGAAGATGAATCTAAGACTACTGTAGAACATCAAAGAAGGCTAAATCCTAACTTGAAAGATGTTGTTAAGAAAGAGATAATGAAACTTCTAGATGCAGGTATTAGTAGTTGGGTTAGTCATGTTCATGTAGTTCCTAAGAAAGGGGGAATAATAATGGTTAAGAACGAGAACCATGAGTTGACTCCAACTAGAACTATTACAGGTCACAGAATGTGTATTGACTATAGGAAATTGAATACTGCAACCCGCAAAGATCGTTTTCCTTTACCTTTAATTGACAAGATGTTAGAGAGATTGGCTAATCACCCTTACTACTATTTCTTAGACGGTTATTCAGGTTTCTTTCAGATTCCAATTCACCCAGACGAACAGGAGAATACGACATTCACATGTTCTTTTGGTATTTACGGTTATCGCAGGATGCCTTTCGGTTTGTGTAATGCTCCAACAACTTTTCAGAGATGCATGATGTCTATCTTTACTGACCTTATTGAAGATATCATGGAAGTTTTCATGGATGATTTTTCTGTCTATGGTTCTTCTTTCGATGTATTGCTAACCTATGCAGGGTTCTTCAAAGATGTGAGGAGAAGCATTTAGTGATGAACTGGGAAAAGTGTCACTTCATGGTGACGAATGGAATTGTGTTAGGACACAAGATCTTTGAGAAAGGGATTGAAGTGGATAAGGCTAAGATAGAAGTGATGACTAACTTGCAAACTCCTAAATGCGTTAAGGACATTCGCAGCTTCCTAGGTCATGCAGGCTTCTATAGAAGATTCATTCAAGACTTCTTGAAGATTACTAGACCCCTTACGAAGCTGTTGTGCAAGGATGTCAAGTTTGAATGAGATGATAATTGCCAATCTGCCTTTTTATCGATCAAAGGAGCTTTGGTAAGTGCTCTGATTGTGCAACCACCTGACTGGGATTTGCTCTTTGAAGTGATGTGTGATGCAAGTGATTTTGCTGTGGGAGCTGTTCTTGGACAGCGAAATGAATAGAAGCTTCACATCATTTACTATGCCTCTAAGACTCTTGATATAGCTCAACGCAATTATGCAACAACTGAGAAAGAGCTCCTAGCGATTGTCTTTGCCTTTGAGAAGTTAAAAATCCTATCTAGTAGGATCCAAAGTAGTAGTCCACACTGATCATGCGGCATTGCGATATCTCCTTTCTAAAAAGGATGCTAAACCCAGATTATTACGTTGGATTTTGCTTTTGAAGGAATTCAATTTGGAGATTAAGGACAAGCGAGGCATTAAGAACGAAGTTGAAGATCATTTTTCCTGACATCAAGTCGAAGAAGACGTTCCTATAGATGATTCTTTTCCAGAGGAACGCAATTGTGCAATAAGCACTATCGCGGATGCGAATTTCTCCATCCCTAGACCCCATAAAACTGATTTGATTACTCCATGGTTTCAAGATTTTGTTAATTACTTAGCTGTTGATGTTGTACCACAAGGTTTCTCAGGATACTAGAAGAAAAAGTTCTTAAGGGATGTCAGACATTACTACTGGGATGAACCATATCTCTACAAGCTTAGTAAATATGGTATGTTCTGAAGATGTCTGCCTGAAGAGGAGATTCAGAATGTTCTGTATCATTGTCATGGTTTAGATTATGCTGGTCACTTTGCTACATTCAAGACGGTTTCTAGGGTACTCCAAGCAGGTTTCTGGTGGTCCACCATGTTCAGGGATGGTCATGCATACATCTCTCGTTGCGATTCGTGTCAGATACAAGGGAACATTTCAAAGCGAAATGAGATACCACAAAACTTGATTCTTGAAGTAGAGGTTTTTGATGTGTGGGGAATTGACTTCATGGGTCTTATCCCTGTTTTTCATAATAAACTTTATATTTTGGTTGCTTTTGATTACATGTCTAAGTGGGTTGAAGCAATTTCTAGCCCCACTAATGACGCGAAAGTGGTACTCAAGATGTTCAAGTCTGTGATTTTTCCCAGGTTTGGTGTCCCTAGAGTTGTTATCAGTGATGGAGGTACTCATTTCATCAATAGGGTCTTTGATAAATTTCTTAGGAAGCATGAGGTAAAGCATAAGGTTGCATCACCATATTACCCTCAGACAAGTGGACAAGTGGAGGTTTCTAACAGGGAAATTAAAGTTATTCTGCAGAAAATGGTAAATGGGTCTAGGAAAGACTGGTCTTTGAAGCTTGATGATGCTATGTGGGCATACAGAACTGCATTCAAGACCCCTCTTGGTACTACACCTTTCAACCTTGTCTATGGTAAAGCCTGTCACCTACCTGTAGAACTGGAGCACAAAGCTGCATGGGCTGTCAAGTTGCTGAACTTTGACATAAAGACCGCAACAGAAATGCGTCTCATTTAGTTGCATGAAATTGAAGAGATTCGTCACTTAACTTATGAGAACTCCAGAATCTACAAGGAAAGGACTAAGGCTGCACATGACAAGCAAATCATTCCACGAGATTTCCAACCAGGTGATCAGGTACTGCTGTTCAATTCTCGATTGAAACTCTTCCCTGGGAAGTTGAAGGCTAGATGGTCTGGACCGTTTGTGATAAAAGACGTGAAACCATATGGTGCAGTTGTTCTTAACAATCGCCAAGGGAATGACTTTGTGGTGAACGGACAAAGGCTTAAGCCTTATCTAGCTGCCACAGATCTTCTAGAGGAATATGAGATTTCTCTTGTTGATCCAACCTCCGTTTAGAGGTAAGTACCGTCAGGCTCATGACATTAAACAAGCACCGAGTGGGAGGCAACCCACTGTTTTGAGTTTTCTTTAGTTAACATTTTGAGTTTTGAGTCAGTTTAGTCTTAGGTATACTAATCTTTAACTTTTAGTTTTGAGTTCAAAGTGTTTCAGCAGTTCAAGAAAAAGATGGTTTGGTTGAGGGTTCAGATCGATCGATCCATATGTGGATCGATCGATCTAGGAGGAAAAGGATTTTACGTAAGTTAAGATCGATCGATCCTTACTTGGATCGATCAATCCATTGGTGTGTGTTCGAGAAATCAGTCCGATCGATCGATCCGTCGACCAGGTAAGTCAAAATTGACTTAAATTGAACTGGATTTTGGGAATTAAACCGGTTTTACTCGATTTAAACCGATTTCCACCCCTTATTCTCCCCCCATCGATATTCAAACCTCTTTCACCATTAAACCTTCAAACCCTTTTCAAAAACCTCCAAAACTAAATCTCCACCAAATCTCAACGGATTTTAGCGTTTTTTGAGCCTAATCCACATGATTTTTCGAGCTCTTCTTAATTATCTAACTATTTTTTTGATTCAAGCAAGGTAAGAAACCCTTGTTCTCTTTGAGATTCCGAAAAATTTTGGGGTTTTTAAGGATTTAGGATTTTGGTTGATTTAGGGATTGAAATTGATAGATTATGGCCTTACTACATGTATTTTATGGTTGTTTGATACATGCATATGGATTTTTATTGATTTATGTCGAATTTTTAATTTTGATAAGTTCGGTTTGAATTTTCAAAAGGGATTTCGGGTTTTGTGGAATTTGGATGGTTCTATTGAGTTGTTTGGATTGATTGAGAATGTGGAATTCTCTAGGATTGAATATGGATTGCTAGAATATGTCGGTTCGATTTCCATTGGTTTTGATTACAATTTCTTTTGAAAATTTTCATTAGGATTGTTTTAAATCTTTGAAAGTGGTTGTTTTGGATATGATACTTCATGATATGGTTATTTTGGATTGAACGAGAGACTCATTCTACTTCAAAGTCTTTTTATTTTCAAGATGGATACATGTAACTTCCAATACGGTTCAGATGATTTCGGAAACGAGAGTGACATAGGAGGTCCACCAGCAACTATCAAGACAAGGCAAACCACTTGGAGCCAAACCGCAAACCGATCGCTCGAGTTCTGCTAGACTGCCGACAGCGAAGAAAATGAAAGCAACCGCAAAGGAAATGGGAAAAGCGGTCGCTAGTAGCAGCACCAAAAATGAAGAGGTCGATGAAGTCGATCCGGTCCTTGACCTGAAGATCACTCAATCTCCATGGCCTCGGAAACCAAGGATGCGGTTCAACAATTTCCGCCTCGATTTGGTAGTCTCCCAACTCAAGACCCACAAGGGTTGGAATGAGAACAAGTTCAGTGACAAATGGGATCAATTTGACTCCATGTTTTACAACGCTTTGCTCAAGAGCAAGCTGGAGCCGACCCGGTTTGCCAATCATCAGACTTTGGTGGCGCTGGGAGTAGACGGTGATGTTGTGGAGCTTTTCCACCGGATAGGTCTTGGAACCTTACCGTTCCGAGACTACCCTCTCTATCCCGATCTTACGAGGCAGTTCTTAACCTCGTTCCCCATCCACAGCCCCGGTTCAGATCTGCAGAGCCCATACATCGCCGAATCTTAGGTACATTTCTTTTGCTGTGGTATTCTTTACAAGATTCCGATGACGGAGTTTGGTCCAATTTTCAGTTTCCAAGATGAAGAGCATCTACCTGAGTTGCCTAACTTCTACTCTTACACGAATTTATGGGAAGTTATTGCACATGGGCGGTATGAGTCTCGAGAGGCGAAGCTTACTAGTATCCGTAACCCGACTGTCTGCATTGCACTCAAGGTATTGGGGTGCACTTTTTTCGGGAAGTCTGAAGCGGCAGCGGTCAGTTCTCAGGAGCTTGAGCTCCTCCATTTTTCCATATGCCATCACACGGTGGTGACTTATGAGGCTGACCAGGATACGGTTCGCCATGATGCCAACATTGGATGGATTTTCGCTAAGATCCAAGCTAGCCAGAAGCTGGACGCGCTGAGGAACCCAACCCGGGTTGAAGTGATGGGTAGCCTAGTTACCCCGGTTCTACTATACGTCAGGATTCTTCTTGGGTTTTTTACTCCGGCAACGTCAAGTAACCGCGTGAAATTGGCCTTTTCTTTTCTCGACCAGGTGGTTCACCAAGGACATATCTTACATTTTTCTGCACTCGGGAGGTCAGAGGTGCAAGATCTTGCTGCCGCAGCAGGATCTCACTAGTGTCACTTCCCTGGAGAACATTTGTTTTCTTTCGGGAGTTGATCACTTGGTTGACGGGGTTGAACCTGTACCTGACGCACCGCAACTTTCCTAAGGGTCGGTTCGTAGCAGCCGCTCCACTCAGAGAAAACAGCAAGACCCTAGTCCGGAGGATGAATCACCTATCCTACCTGAGGATTACAGTGAGTATGACTTGCCACCTCGGCGACCCAACTTCACGGATGCCGAGACGATCAGATGGACAGTGGATGCTGCTGAGAGGACCCACAACATGGTTAAGAGGATATGGGGCGCATTAGCGTAAATCATACGACCAACATGCTTCAGAGCACATCAGGACATGAGTGATTAGGACGAGGATCCTTCAGTTTGCAGAGCAGGAGGAGCTGGCAGTTCGGGTCAAGCTTCAGACTGATCATTTCTTGGTTATCTTTTCTTTTTCACTTTGGACTTATGTATTCTATTTTTATTTAGGATTTTTGTTGTTTTGACTTATTTACATTATGATCATTTTTCCTTCTTCTAGATTTATTTTCACCCAGTGTGAAGTAAGTCTGGGGGAGGGGATACGGTAGTTACTAACATTATTTTTGTGTTTTGTTATTTTGGCGAAAATTTTTAAAATTTTCATTTTGTTAGATGAGTCTAGTCGAGTCGAAGGAATAATGACCAAAATCTATGATGACTACTAACCCGATGTAAGTTCGATATCATTCTCTACTTGACTGATGACTTAGATTAACTGCTGCACTTAGGATTGAAACTCCATTGACTAATTTCTATGCTTTTGAAAGTTCCGGTCTTTTGGATTGTTAATAATTTGATGCTAGCTTTATTTTGATATGAATTAAATTTGATATTAATTTTCTTTCTTATGGTGTTGGTTATACTTTGAAAGCTGCGTATTTTGCTCTTCAGTTCTCTGTAAAACCGACAAGTTCTTTCAGTATGATCCGGATCCTTTCTCTCCCTCCCTTCAGAAAAACCGGTTTAGAAAAAGTGTTGAAAACGTGACCTAGAAGTTCGTAGTCATTGACGGGCTGCTAAAAAAAGCAGTAAGAAAAAAATATAAAAGAAAAACGCAGAAAAGTGTGAATGTTTCGAAAAGAAGTAAAAAAGGGCCATGACCAGAAGTCGTTGGATGCTCTATTAGGTATGGACACTTTGATAGAAAATATACTTTAGTGGGCTTCATAGGCAAGAACGCACTATTTATACTAATTTGAATGTAGAGAGCTGGTTGAAATGATTTGATGGTTTGATTGATTTGAGATTTATAGTAGGAAGCATGTCATTGGTTATGTGGTGGTAAACAATTAATTTGCAGTGGTTGTTTAGGATTGGTGTCTTGTGGTTTTGATGTTTGAACTTGGGTTGCTGAGATTCTGAGAGTTCCTGTGTGGTCCTTTTCAAACCTCTTCTTCAGATATGGTTTTTGCTTTACTTGAAGACAAGAAAAGATCTAAGTCTAGGGGAGTTGATATCACTCGGATTTAATACTTTTTAGTGGGTACATATACCTATTATTTAGTTTTATCCGAGTGTTTCCTTATGTTTATAGCATATTTTCATGAAATTCGGTGTTTGGGACGTTTTGGAGCAAAAAGGACAATTTTTGGAAGAATTCAAGTGCAAATGAAAAATGATGTATCCAAGTCTCGGACAAGTACAGATCGATCGATCCAAGCATGTATTGATCGATCCAAAGCACATGGAGTTTTGTGAAAGTTTAGATCGATCGATCCCTTGGAGCTTAGATCGATCAATCCATCATTGGGTCGATCGATCCCCTATGTCGAACTGAAGGAAAAACGAGCTAAAATACGCATTTGACCTCAAGATCTATCATTAGTTTTTTTATTTAGATTTTATTTTCTTTTTTTCTCAAACTATAAAAAGTTGGCTTATTATTTTAGAGAGAGAAGTTTTTTATTAAGTTTTAGAACAAGTTTTATCGCTGAAGTTCCAGAAAGAAGAGATCTACATATGTATTTGAGAGGATTTCTGAACTCTGATTTCTTTATATACAATTTGACTTTTTAATTCTTCAATGTTTACTTGATCTATGATTTATGTTCTTACAATCATGTCTGAGTAGTTTCTTTGTTAGGTTTTAGGGTTCTCCTAGGGAAACTAGGTTAATCGTTAGGGTTAGATATAATGGATTTAAATTTGTTGGATTTTCAGTCTAGATTTGTTCTTAGTGAATGAATTAGAGCAGCTATGTAGTTCACTGATCATAGTATTATAAACTCAAAGGGATTTGGTTTAAAAGTCTGATCTAATCTAGATGAATAAGCGCCTTTGCTTGCGGGAGTATTGTCTTAGGGGCTTATGAGCTTATAGAATCCGAATTGAAATGCATGATCGAACTATCTAAATACGGCAGGAGTTTGTTTTTAGTAATTCTAGAATAGGGATCTAATACTTCAGGAGAAGATTAGTCTATTGTTTTCTTTCGAGTTGGGAATTATTTTCAGTAATCAATCATGCTTGTTAACCTTGACTTTTAACCTAAATACATGTGGAATTCTCTATTGCCTAGCGTTTTCGTTAATCGTTTTTATTTTGTCGTTGTTTTCATTTGGTTACAATCACCATTTGTAATATGTTCTTAGCTTAATTCAATTTTAAACTGAGAGTCATGTTTTTCTGGTCCATGTGGATTTGATCCCTCATATACTACTGCGTTTGATGTGCACTTGTAGTGAGTATATTTGGGTTAAAACCTGAGTGTATCAGAAGCCTACCCGAAACCGACGTGCATGTTCCTGGCCTCTCTAGAAGTGATCTATTGTGACGTAGGGGATGGTGATTCGAATGGGGGAGGTTTTATAACTTTCAAAGACTTGAATGAAAAAAACTAACAAGTTAACTTTCGCTCAATTGTGAAGTATTTATGGTTTCGATCGCATGAGGTTTCAACCAAAAAAATTCGACAGTGTTCCAAATGAGATAGAGTTAATTTGGGATGAGATATAGTTAATTTGGGATGAGATAGGGTCCAAAGACTTCGAAGTAGGACGAACCAAGAGCTCATGCATCTGCAACCCGACAAGTAGATATGTGCAACAAATCCTCGCCAATTCATTCTACTCTAGGAAAGACACTAGTAACATACTGGCAGAAGAGATGGATTTCCTGCGTCTGAGTATCTATAAACACGTTTGCAACATTTTGCAGAACGATAACCTATTTCCCCGCGCTGCTGAGCTGATACCTTGGCCCCTCAAGATATTCTTGTAGCAACTGTTAAAATTCAAGAACCTCAACTAGAACACATGAGGACGGATGAAGCCCGAATTAAGAATTGAAGGGTGGATAACACCTATTCTTAAATATACTCAGGGACCGCTTGGTGGACGCACTTTAACATCGACACTATTGGCTATCAACTACCCGACGGAAGCCTGGTTTATAGTGGGGAGCTTGAACGCCCAATTCTGCTATCTGTTTCAGGCGTCATGCTTCACCAAAAAATTCTTTCTACTCCCAAACCGCAGGTGGACTGCTTTTGACAAAATTGAGAATCTTTAATTCAACCACGACCTCTACAACACAAGGGAAATCATTTCAACAATGAAACCTCTAGGATCATGTTTTGACCACCTTTCGACCCTCTACTTAGACGACGACTCGTCTAACTGGGGGTAACTGAGGTCCATCTCCATCCACCTAACCATTGTATAATCCGTTGCATTTGCATATGTTTCTGCTTTCCGTTTTCATCTGTTTACAAGTGTGTTTTCTGCTCTTGTTTTCTATCCTCCTCCTAAATACTCCTGAAAATTTCGTATAAGAGACTGTGTAATTCGAGTTAGGGGGTAGGTTTATGAGCTATCTAATGAAGTTTTATGTTTGTTTTTTGATCTCCACTCATGCATAGCATTTAAGGCATTAAAAACCATAAAAGTCTAAAACTTTTTTCGAAAATTGTTTTCAAAAACAATGTGTTCATGTAGTTGGATTTAGGATGTTAGAATTATAGGTTTGTCATCTGCATCTGCATAGGGAACTAGAATGATAGTAACCTTGTAAGTATGTTGTTTTCTTAGAAAGTATCAGTGCCCTGGTTTTTAGTTATGTAATGCATCCTGATTTAGTATGAAGTAAGACTACCATGCTTGGAATGTGAATTTGCATGATCCTTTCTTTTATGAAGCATGTTGTGATTTGAAGTTTGCCCATGTCTATTAGAACTTAAAACTGGCGTTTAATTATCATGTTTGTGTGCTGGATGTGAACTCAAGGATAGTATATACATATTTGAGTTATCTTCTACCATTTCATCAATCTTGTTAACCAAAATAGACTTCCCACCCTTGAACTTTGCCTTCTTTCAAGCCATGAATTTATTACTGAGTGTTAGACCTTTTATGGAATGAGCTTGGTAGAAAGTGTTAGGTTTGAACTGACAGGAATGGAATCTCATGTAGTTCCAGTCCACGTTTTTTGGACTAGATAGAACTAGGTGGGGTTTGATTTTGGGTATTGGGGTTAGTTTGAAAAACAATGAAAGGATGTGGAAAGCTAGTAAAAGAAAGGGTCGATTGATGAACTTTAGGAGGGGATTGGAAAAGATAAAGAAACATAATGGTCTAGTAAAAGGTTTGGGGGAAAAAAAGATATGAAAAGTATGGTTAGTGCATAATCAGAAAAAGAAATGACAAGGAAAGCAAAGGGTAAAAACCCAAGAGGTTTAGTGAAAAATGAAAAATGTCAGAAACCATAGACATTGAAATAAGAAAATCCCCAAATCAGTAGAAGTCAAATAAGGAAGAACCATCTCCTAAGAACGGTTAAGGAAAAGATGAAAAAGGGAAAAATCTGAACAGTTAAGATCACTTAAAAATTTAAAAGGATAGAATTAGGGTCTCCTACCGGGTAGAATCAGGGAAATTTTAGTTTCATTGACATTTGGTAGAAGGGATTCTGTTCTTGTATGCATCTAAGTGTTCTCACATTTATCCTTCTGCTAAAGCTCATTACATTTTTGAGGGAACCCTGTTCTAAATTGTTAGCCATTGCATGAATGGGTCATTTTATCCCTTAACATGTCCCTTAGCCAAATGAGTTCAATGAATGTGCATGACTTGATCCATGGTTCCTGTTTAATGAATGTTAAAGGGGTAAATGAATTTGAATACATTGTGGAGGTTGGAACTGGTCTGGAATGAGCCGTGATGAGTATGGCTAAGGTTTTTAAGTAGGATGAGATTAGGATTGCATTCCAGAGCTAGTAACCTGGACATTGATATTACCTGTTTTGCCAGCATATTTTGGTTTTGAGTTACCATTTTTAAACTTATCTTCCAGGCTTCTGAATTACTTGCTTGGGGACAAACAATGATTTAGTTTGGGGGAGTTGATGTCTCTGCATTTTAGTGGTTTTAGGAAGTCATTTAACATCATTTAGGGTCTTTTAGTTGTAAATATATATGTTGCATCCATGGACTTTATTAGTAAGTTTGCATTTTTATAGGAAGTTTTGCATTAACACTTGCATACATATGCATTTTGGAGATTTTTCAGGACTTTCAGGAGTTTTCAGAACATAAGTGCAAATTTGGACAAGGAGAATAAAAGGGAAAATGCACGGGATGGAACCAACTCAATGTTAGCTCAAGTCATTTTCGACCAAGTTCTTATAGACCTGGACTAAGTAGCCAACTCGATCATTACCATCGAGCCCGGCTCGATCAAGTCCGTTCCCTTTGCCTTGATCATCTCCCTTCACCTCAAGCTGCCCCGGGAAGATGGCTCGATCATGGACGGCCCATCCTCGACCAAAAGCGCCTCGATCACCACGTCTTCCTTCCCTCGATCACCATCGAGCCAACTCCTTTCGGCCCGATCACCTACCCTTCGGCTCGATCACGACGTTGGTGCCTCGATCATTTTCTCCCTTGGCCTCGATCACACGCGCATTAACCATCGAGCCAGCCTCTTCTACGCCTCGATCGCATGGCTCAATGAAGTATTGCTCGCCTTGATGATGCAGCTACGTTCATTACATCGAGCCAAGCTTCATTCTGACCCGACGACTTAAACCAAAACGACCCAGTTTTGGGTTTAGAAGAACCATTAGGATTTTGGACTTTTGTCTTTTATCATTTTTAGGGTTTTCTCTAAAACACTATAAAAGCCTTAAAACGCCTCTATTTCAAAAGCTTTATTTTTAGCTATTTTTGGGTTTTGTCTTAGGTTTATTTTTCTCTTTGTTCTGTTTTGGTGTTTTTCATGCTCAAACCCAGATTTTTACTAAGTTTATGTTTATCTTATGATTTCTTCATTTCCATGCTAAGATTAGGGTTGTGATCCATCTGGTGCATGTTGATCTATTGTTTTATGCTCTTAGTCTCGTTTTTGTGTTGATCATCATTTCTAAGTTTGCTACAGTTTTATTAGTACTCTGTTTTTCTGGGTTAGTGTTCTTGCTGTTCTTCATCTTCATCATCTACATCTTTGATTTTTTTTGTTTTTTTCATTATCTTCATCACGTTTTCAGACTTAGTGTTCTTGCTGTTCTTAATAGTTTGACTTTTGATCCTAATGTCTTGCTTAGTAGTTATGTTTTCTTGTTTCTCTGATTCCATCCACAACATGCGTAGTTAGTAGTTACCTTAGGTTCCTAAGGATGGGGTAGACTGGTGTTGATTTCATGTTCTTCCTAGGCACCTAAGTTTGTTTGCATCTAGATCTCTTCTGTTTCATTGCTCTTCATGTTGATTTCTTTATGATCAACTGAAATATGTTATTAGGCATTTCAGCACCCAGAAGGTGTTCAATGAAATGCCTGAACATAGTGATTTCAGATATTTGCATACCTACACTAAGAGATTAGATGTTTAGGGTGCTTATTGGCTTTAGTAGATTGGTTCATCATGCCTTCTAGGTAGTGTACCGTTAACAAGAGTTAGGTTTGGTGATTGCTTAGGTTGAAACCATTTACCAAGAGATTGGACTTGGTTGCATATGAATCTTCTGTCTAGAGATTAGCTCATTGTTTGAGGTATGTTAGGTGTCTAGGTAGTTTAGGAAGGATCTCTGGTCAATTACCCCATTTCTTAGGAACTGCTTCTATTTGATTGCATTTTTACCCATTTTACTTTTTTGCTTTAGTTTTACTTGATGTCTATCCTTAGTTTATGTTCACACATGCTTGCTTTCGTTTCCTGTTTTACTTCCTGCATGTTTGCATGTTCAGTTTGTTTAAGACTTGTTAGAAAAACCACATTTTCTTATTTAGCTTAAATTAGTAGTTCCATTTGCATCTAGAGTGATAGCATCATACCCATTTGGATTGACACCTATCTATACAACAATGTCATGTTAAGTGTGATAGGAATTGATACACCTATACTACAACGCAAAAATAATGTTATCACTCATCCAAACAAATGAGGTTTGCTCTTAATCTCATTTCCCTTTGTCTCATCAAGTTTTTTTTTTTTTTTTTTTTGAAAATTGAACCAAGAACAAGTTCCAAGATCTTATGGTGAGGCTATGGGACACAAGAAATGGAAAGAAGCCATTGAGAATGAGTTAAAGGCTATGAAAACCAATTAAACATGGCATGAAGAAAATCTACCTAAAGGGAAGAAAGTTGTGAGTTCGAAATGGGTATTCACCATCAAATACAAAAGCAATGATGACACTGAAAGACACAAAGAAAGAGTAGCAGCAAGGGGATTCATACAAACATATGAAGAGGACTACTTGGATACATTTGCACATGTAGCGAAGCATCACACGGTAAGAGTGATTTTAGCCTTAGCTACTAACTTTGATTGATGATGTGAATCTAAGGAGAAACACTCAAGGAGCTAAGGAGACAATGCTTAAAGCTGATGATGCAATGCTTGAACCAGAGGATGCTATGGAGATTCAACAAGGACCTATGACAAGGGCTAGGACCAAGAAGCTTTCGTGAGGAATCTCATTACTTATGAGTCATTCTTGGAACACTTCCAATAGCTCAGGTTTGGATGTGATACATACAACTATCTTATGCATCCAAACTAATGATCAACAATTGGGTTAATGTTTCCAATTGTACTCTTTTTCCCAGATTTGGTTTTTTCCAATGGGTTTTCCAAGTTTGGGTTTAATGAGGTCATTGGTTCACTACGTAATTGCTCAATTGTTTGATCATAAAGACAAAGGTCAAGACAGATTACACATGCTTAAAGAGGAACCTTCTTTTAAAATTCAATTTGTTCAAACTATGCATTTAATTTAATTTTAGAAGTCTAAGAGCCATTTTTAGGCCTTTATATGTAAGAAACTCGCCACTTTTGTTTCATTAAGAAAGTTTGATTTAAAAAGAGTGTTCTCTTAAAATTTGAGTGATTCAGAATCTGCTAAGGAGTGAGTCCAAAGCAAACCCCTTGTACAGTGATTCTCAAGGTCTGTCTAGTTCTTGGGTGTGATATCCTTGAATCTTCTATCCAAATTACAAAGGATCTCTATCCATTTGTGGTTATCACGTCCATAATCATCTATCTTCACTCCATAATTCCATAAACCCCCTGGTTCAGTTCAGTTCATCGTATACTTCATCTTCAAAGCATCGATCATCAAAATAGGATCATATCAATTGAGACTTATGGTATATGGATGTCAAGAATGCATTTCTTCAAGGATAAATAGAATAAGAAGTGTACATACATCCACCACATGGACTAGAAAAATCAATAGCTCAAGGGAAGTTCTATGACTCAAAAAGGCCATTTATTGACTCAAACAATCGCCAAGGACTTGGTACCAAAAGCTAAGCTCAATACTAAAGACAATAAGATTCAACATATCAAAAGGTGATCATACACTCTTCACATTCCAAAACCAAGATGGTATTGTAATAATTCTCATTTATGTTGATGATATTATCATCTTCGGGAATAACAAGGTAGAGATTCAATCAACTGAACAATTTCTCAAATCTGTTTATGATATAAAAGATTTTGGAGAACTAAAATACTTTCTTGGAATAGAAGTTTGTAGATCCAAATATGGATTGTTTGTATCACAAATAAAGTACACACTTGATCTCTTAAGTGAAATATGAAAACTTGGATCAAAGCCATGTAAAACACCACTTGAAGATGACTACAAAGTCACAAAAGCGGGGGAGACTGCCGACAAGCCTTTTGATGATCAACACCAATCTAGGAGGCTAGTCGATAAGCTTATTTATTTAACCATTACCCGACATGATATTTTTTTGTTGTGAACCAGGTTAGCCAACATATGCAAACCCAAAAGAGGCACCATTGGAATATGATTGATTGATTTTTAAGATGCCTCGAAGAAACTCTGTGTCAAGGCATTTGGATGGGTTGCAACAAGAATACTGAGGTTGTTGGATATTCTGATGCATATTGGACATGAGATAGAAAGGATAAGAAGTCAACCACAAGTTATTGCACTTTCAATGGTGGAAACTTGGTTACTTGGAAGAATAAGAAGCAGAAGATAGTTTTATATTCAAGTGTTCAAATCCGAGAATAGATCCATGATGAAGTTAACAAATGAGCTTGTTTGGATTAAAGGTTCACTAAGGTATTTGGGTATTGAGAAGAATACACCTATCACTATACATTGTGATAATTAAGCCGCAATTCACATTGCCTCAAAGAATTTGTTTCATGAAAGAACCAAGCATATTGAAGTGAATTGTCACAAGGTTCGGCAAAAGGAGTTATTCCACCGTGTTACACAAGGGATTTGGAGCAATTAGCATATATTTTTATCTAGGAAACAAGCTTGAAGGTTTGTGAGTTCATCCATGAAAAACTTGGACTCACAACCCTTTCTCAAGCTTAGAAGACCACTACCATGAAGCCTATATTCTTTTTCCCTCAATATGGTTTTCAATATTGAGGTTTTTAATGAGGTAGAACTTCATGGTTCCAAACTTAGTCATTCTACATGGTAAGCTTGAGAGGGAGTATTGAGATAGAGACATGTGTGAAGTGCTTATGGCCCAAGAGGATTAAAAAAACCTAGAAAAACTTCTAGATGACCTAATGTTTAAGATATAGTAGTTGAAAGATGCTTAACTTTGGAAAAAGATCACATGGGATCCTAGGGATATGAGAAGAAGTTGGCATAAATCTTTTTTATTTAATTAAGCTTGTAAAATATTTTTTGTATCTAGGGATATAAGATGTCATCTTTTCTATTTAAATAAGCTCGTAAACTCTTTTTTGTATTATAGAGAAAATATTCTCTTCTCCTTTCTCTCTTAACAATCTTGGTTTCTCCTCTATTTTCTTCTTAGTTTTTCATGTTCTTGAACTTTAATATCTAACATCTTACAAGCACAACCAAGTAATTCAGAATTGACCTAACTTCTGGAAAATAAAAAACATTATACGATAACAAAAATCCTTAAAATCTAGAAGGTAAATATGTAAGATTGTAAATGAAATTCTCAATATCGTAGTATAAATACCTATGACGTAGGATCAAAAAGTTCAGTCAACATGGCATCTCATTGTTGTTGCATTTTTGTCGCTTTGATACAACCGCTTCAATTTATCAGCTAGTGGAAGATACCAAATACAAATATGTGGTATTTTTGTTTGTCCTTTGCTAAGATTAATTCTTGACACATTGCAAAATTTACATTTATCCAAGTTTTCATCTTCTTTCTAGAAGATCATACAATTTTCCTTACGCACATCAATCATGTAAAATGGAAGACCTAAATTGCAAATTAATTTTTAGGTCTCGTAATAAGAGCTAGTTGATTGATTTCCATCTAGTATATACTCTGAAAATTGTTCTTTCCACGAGTTCATGCACTTCTCAAGAATATTATACTTAGCTTTAATATTCATAAACCAGGCAGCTAAAGATAATTGTGATTGACCTTCTCGGCAACCATCATAGAAAATTGTTTAGTAGCTTCTAACATATCGTAGAATATATTTTCGTCTTTATTAGGTTCCTCAAAATTTTGATAACCCTTATTTCATGATATTTTTCAAAATTTTTGGTACCATGAAAACATTATTCACCATCTCTACATATTTTATCATCATTATGATAAACTCTTTCAACATTACTACCACTTTCATGATTTGTATTACCTAAATCCACATATAACTGTTCTCTATGATTGTACTTATACCAGACATAATAATTTGGCATAAAATATCAACTATATATATGAGTCCAAATTTTACACCTCGTGAGAGATTTAGCTTTCTGAAAACTAGTACAAGGATATAAAACTTACCCCTACTACTTTGTGTTATCAGTTGATTACTTGCAACGAACATAAACTCATCCACCCCTGTTGCAAATTGTGTAGAAATATTTACCGTATTTTCATAGATCCGATTATACATCCACTCACTAGAATTCAAAAAAATCTAATTATTTTACATTTTTGGTATATCTAAGAGATTGTATCTTAGTTTGGAGCTCAAAAAAATAGTCAAGCTTATATAAGCATGATCTCTGCCTTTGTTTTGTCACTATTTGGCTACTACTTTGTGACTGCTAATAGCCGTCACTTAAGTTTGTTTCAACAACTCCATGCACACTTAAACATGTTTATATATATGGGTGCTACCTACCAAAGAACCATTAATTTTCAACTACAAGAAATAATTTCAAAGTACGTAGTAGCAAAAATAATTATTGATTTTCGACTAAAACTTCTCTTGTACAGTATAGTCGTAAAACATTCAAAATTTTTACTTCTTCTTTAAGACTAGATAACCGAGTTAGAAATTAGTCACTAATTAGATGGAAAACTTTTGATTTTTTTACGTTTGCATTTCTTTATACTTTTTTTTTAATTTTTTGTGACTGTTTATGTTCAGTCGCAAATAAGTGACAAAACAATCACAAAACAAACGTATTTTTGCGACTACAAATATACTATTGAAATCGATATTGAGCTACATATATGATGTTATTAAAAATATAAACATTATTATAAAATTTGGAAAAACTTTTGGTATTTATTTGTTTTTCTTATTATAGTGATATTCGATTTATGTCTACTTTTTGGAAGATTATGCTAATAAAATTTTAAGTTATACCAATCAGGATGAGAATACATTTATTACTTGTGTTATTTGGTAGGGATGTGTCAAAGAATACAAAAGTGTTTTGTTATCTAAAACTTTTTGACATTTTTATTTAATTTTACTATTCTTATTACTGATACTTTTATATTAATTTTGAATTTGAGGTAGATAAAGTATTTCTAATTCATTTAATTTCACGATACTGATGTTTAATCCTTCCTAACCTAAGGTTGTAAAGTTAAAAATATAATGCACTTATTTAGTTTGTTATGTTCATTTAATTTATATATGAATCATTTATGTAACTTTATATTTTATGAATCTTATCTATTTTTATAGGTTACTTAATGTTTCTCATGAAGTTTCTTACATTTTAGATCATTAAAATTTTTTTTCGTCCTCCATTTCTTTATATGATGACTTATTCGTAAAGAACGTAAAGAGAAGTATCATAAAGAATTTTAATTCCAGTGAAGTTGTTATTAATTTTTTTATTTTGGAAAATATATATTTATTTAAGTTATTAGCGTTGTATTAATTTTAATATATTTTATCACAAATTAAAGTGTGTTACTATGGTTACAATCGTTTTGATTGATACAAATACAAGGTGTTATTATGTTGCATGTAACTCATATAACAAAAGAATGCAATCGTATTAATTTGACTCTTCGGATTGAAAAAAATGTGATGACTTAACATATGTTGTTGCAAGGTAATTGTTATATGCAACACTATAATTTATTTATTAGTATGAATTTTTTTATTTATAAGTTATTTTGTTTTAAAATTGATGTCGGCTTTGCACGTATATGTTGAGGTTGGTGATTTGGAAAGGTTTATGTACTATGATGGTCTGTTCTCACATTTAATCGTCCATAAGACTAATAAATTAGGTGATGAAACATCAATGTCGAGGAAAAACAAAACACTATAATGTTGTTGATCTGATTTTTCAATTACAACGAAGATTAAATTTGAGCCAATCGAGTAATAATTTATAATTATATTATAAGAAATTTGGCTTATTATATATATATATATATATATATATATATACACATTTGGGTCGTATTCCTATTTGAACATTGTGGTATCATTCTTATATTATTTTTAATATTATTTTGTTATTCTAATTTTTTCATATTTTGTTATTCCAATTTTTTCATTTTAATATTATTTTTATTAATAATATTATTGTTATATCATAATTTTCTTTTGTATTATTGTTTAAATATAAGTATAATTAATAGTTTGCTGTATATAGTGAAATAAATGATATTATTATAATATATATATATATATATATATCATATAACTTAATATGACGATATATTACTTATATTGTAACATATTTATATTTCATTGATGTTACAAACTATTAGTATTTATAATTATACATAAACATACCAAACCTTACAAATTTAGAAATATCTTTATATTAACGTAGGCTCAAATCTTTAAAATGTAATATTGTAAAATAAGAACAAATATACACCAAGTTATATTTCGGAAATTGGAAATTAATATTGTTTTTGCGTAAAAGTTTGATTGTCATCACTAGAATACGAGCATCCATTAATTCTAAGTAGACAACAGTTTCAAATAAAAGTTTGCTATGCCATGACTATAAACAAACGTCAACGACAAGCTAACTTAAAATAAGTTGTACTATATTTTCTAAGATGAGTTTTCATGAATAGGCAATTATATATACTCTATGAAGAATTACATCTCCCTAAGGTGTACGCATCATGCAAGAAATTAAACGAAACGAGAATGAAATTAAGAATATCACCTACAAAGAGACCTGAAATGACCTTCTGAAGTAGGAAGGTACACATCTTCGTAACAGTAGAAAATCAAATTTCTCGACAAAAATTTGACAAAGCTGATAAAACATGTAGGTCATTATTTTAAGAGATTTTTTAGCAAATATGGTACTTTGTGTTTTATAATTAGATAATATGGTACTTAATGTTTTTATTTGGAGAATATGTATTTTTTAGTTTTTACTCTGACCAAATTTCTTTCCAAAAATTACACACTTTATATTGATATTTTAATTTAATATATTTGGTTTTAAATTAGATGAATATTTAATTTTCTTACTTCCTTAATTATCGATAATTTCCTAAATTAACGTTTACTATATTATCGATCATTTCCTAAATTAATTTCCTGGATTTTCTCTAGAACCATTTACTATTGAAAAATTATTACTTTTCTAAGACTTTGCACGTCTACAATTTTTTATAAAACTTGTTTCTTGTGAATCAACTACAAGAATGGTGAATCATGACCAACAATTGTGAACCATCTGCTACTTTACGAACGTGTCTTGTGAATCACATAAGCTATCTATGAATCAAACGTCTGAACCGTGAATGGATCAAATGATTTATGAACAATTCACGTAGAGTGTGAATAACTTGTGTGAATCGTGAAACACATCTTCAACTGTGAATCGTAACTATGAATTAAACACAAACATGTGAAATCTAATTCACATGTGTGAATTATTTTTAATTTTAAAAGACCACATAAGTTTCAAGTTCATCAAACCACATACATTTCAAGTATAGTCAAACAAGAAAAACTACATATTTGTTCAAGTTATTAGACAATAAACGTGAACCAAATCACACAATAAAAATGATAGACATAGGAATAAGGTGTCAAGCTGAGATGGAAAACCATTTAAGTGCATAATCAATCTTTGTTGGCAAGATTTTGGATTTAAATCTTTACTATTTTGTTCAGGATAACTTTCCTATTATGCAGAGCTTCAACGTTAAACTCGGAATCTGGACCATGTGAGAAACAATTAGTAAAGACACATAATGATGAGAAATGTAGGATAGCTTCGTGTAACTTACCAAGTTCTTTAATCATATCACCAAAATTACCATGCATCAACATTTTCTACAAATCTGAAAGAGTAACATTAGACTGTCCACCAAGCAACGTCGTATAGTACGTGGGATCATCCGTAACTTTTGTTTCTGCAGCTTTTATCGTCACTGTAGGTATTTATGAAATTCCAAATATTTTTGATGGAAAATTAGCATTGCCAACTCTTGCATTGTTGTCCATCTCTAGTATAAAAAATACAACCATGAAATCATACTTAAGATATTACAATATGGCAATCATGCAATCAAAGAACACATTAAAAAAACAAACACAAGATATCTGATCTTTATAGAAACTACCATCATTTCTCAACAGAAGCACAAAAACAAAGATCTTGAAGCAAACAAACATCATTCTAGGTACAAGGCCACTGGCATACATAATTAGTTGAGCATGAATTTTCAAATAGTTAACATTTGGATCCCATATTTTCTTAAGCAATATATCACATGACTAACTGATGACCAAGTCAAATAGAAACTCCATCAAAGACTGAAACTTTTTCGGTATAACTGTATCTTCTTAATAAGGCAGAAATTTAGAAATACAATGCAATCCTAATCGTAATCCATGAAACTTTTCAAGTTCGAATCTTGATAATTATAACACATGAAAAGTAAAACAAGTTGAGTCTAAAAAACCAAAATCTATACAAAATTGAAAGTTCCTAAAAAATTTCAAATCCCTAGAATTTGGTAACGGTTAAGAGGAAAGCGAATGATATTTGGTCACAAGACAATGCCAAACATATAAAAAGAAGCTATTGAATTCATTAGAAAGTTTGAGAAACAGAGAAACCCTTTGAAGTTAACAATAAATCAAATATAGTCACCGGAGAATGCGAAGAAACCAAAGTGAACAATGACTTTTTAGTAGTTTCCAGAGAATAAGAAGAAGCCAAAGTGAACACCGGCGTTCTCGCCAGAGTCTCGGGTGAAGAATCCGAACAAAGCGATGTGTGTTTGAGACTATAAATTTTTGAGTTACATAATATTATTAAAAACATTGATCCAATAGTAACTTATATCCCCTAAAGTACCTTATAGGCAATGATTAAAAAAGTGCCTATTTAGCAAATTAGAAAAAAATTAAGTACTCATATGTCCAATTATCTCTTATTTTAAAATTGGTCGTCATATTTAAACCATATGACATATGCTCCCCCATTTTATTTCCTACACCGAAAAGGATGAATTAAGTTGTATTCACATGATTATGTAGCATAAAGTTTAATATTTTACTTGATCTGTATCTATCCAGTTATAATTAACTTACAAAAAATAGGAAGAGAACATTTCTATAATTCACGGAAAATAACATCAAACCTGTTAAAAGAAACTTAAAATTCAAACGGTAGCAGAGATGGGAAAAAAATTGCCTAACAAGCATAAATATTAATGTTCAAAATTGTACATATAAAACCTAAAATACAAGTTGAGCCACAAGAGAATGGAAGTCAATATTTTTGAAAGAATAGTGTTAACTTGATGAAAGAAATCCTACGTAGATGTGCCAATGAAGAGTCACGAAACCCAACTTCAATTGACATAAGAGAAGGTTAGCAATGAGCATTATAACTAATATATCGAAAAATTAACCTCACCATGCTTAAAATTTATTGTAAAAGAAAACATATTATTCATAATACTAACTGATGCAGTGGTTACTTGTAAATACATCCCACCACTACAAGAATCTAAGCCAAATACAAGACAAATATTGCAATATTGGGAGTCTCGTAATGTTTGGCGGGATGAAGTAATTAGCTTGAAATTCCTATTACTAGACGAAAGGTGGCACGCGATAACATTTTATTTAGTTTAATACTAGCAAGACTGCACCAAACATATCTATCTAGGTTTTATGAAAGTCATCAATATCTATTTTTCTACAAGATGTTGTAATCAACTGTTTCACTCATGCATCACGCACCAACAAAAATAAACCAATTTTAAAAGATTGCTCTGTTTACATAATAAATGAGTTCTATATTAATTTTTGAGAAAACACTTCATCCCTTCTCCATCAATTTAACTGATACAACCACAATGGTGAAGGTGATAAAAGATATATCAAAGATATCACACAAAAAATTCATGCTACGCTACAATAAATACATCCAAGGCAAAGCTAACACGAACGAAGAACTCCCAAGTATTATTTATATAGAAATTGCATTATAAATAAAAACTTAAGTAACAAATATATGTGTGGTAAAACAAATATCATTGGACAAATAATATTTGTTCAAGGCACCAATCTAAGGGATCTCAATTCAACACAACCGATAGTAATCCGTCTTTTAATGCAAAAGTGTATTACTAATGTCATGCTCTAATAATGTACATACATTTAGTAAGTTAAAGCAATACTATTTACCATCCGGAATAAGAAAGTAAATATAATTTTATGGGGATGTGTCGCCGGAGATTTCAAGCAAAAATTATGTGTTTGAAAATTTTGAATGTGTAACTATTATGGTGGCAAACGTAAATCTAAATTTTTTTGAAAGGTACAATATTTAAACAATATTACATATAAAATACACCTTAACAAAATAAAAAGATTTTTGCAAAATATATAAAAGAAGTTGGATTTTTTTCTTTTTTGCAAGGGAGCTGTAACTTCACACAATCTCATGTATCAAAATTTATAGGGAATTAGGAAGAGACATCGTAAACGTAAAATCAAGGAGAGAAAAAATTGAAATAAATAGTAGTCTAAATTTAAAAAATAATTAAGCATGTTATACCATTATATTCAATAAAATACAACAAATACAATAAAGTAATAAAAATCTTGCACTCTATTTTAAATAGCCACACATTTTTTATAAAAAAAACTTTGTAAGTTTCGAACTTTTAGCATGTAACATCCTCTAATGAAAGTCACTGATAATATCTATTAAGGCGTAAATCAATCATCCCAAGGATTTTGAATTAATAATCTTGAATACTACTCGAAATGTCTCAACCACTAGATTAAAGTCTCTTAGCAATAGCCACACATCTTGAAGGTTGAGAACAACATGTTATAAAATAAACAATATATTAGTAGTACACTACATGACCGTGTATAGATAATTGTTTGAACTGAAAGAAAAATGAGGAAACTAATATCAAAGCAAGAAGGTAGGACAAAAAAACAATTAAAGAGGTATTCTCAAAATATCTAAAAAATGTGAATACAAATGTAATGGAAACTAGCAATTTTTCTAATCAAAATGTTTAACATAATATGAGAGGGTATTATCAATTACAAAATTTTAGGTTATATCTTTAGGATATCTAAATAAAATCAAATATATAGAAGAAATTCCTAAATTAATATATATATATATATATATATATATATATATATATAAAGAA
>OVBE01002373.1:0-30935 GCA_900406425.1 Iberis pinnata | reverse complement strand
GGCCTTATGTCAAAATGGGCTTTTGGGAGCAGGTGCTAAACCTGGTATCAACACATAGGAATTCACATAATATCAGAAACCCCAAATTCAAGTTTCAAAACCTAAAGACAATAATCCTAGACAACCACTACAATTAGACTATTTACTACCACATAACCAACAATATACATTCTACTCTAAATCCCGAATTAATTAAACTATCAAATCATTTCAACCAGCTCATGAAATTCATTCAAGTATAAAATTGTGTGTTCTTACTTATGTGGTATCAATCAGCGCGCATGGGTACCCCTTCTATCAAAATGCATATACCAGATAGAGCATCAATCACTTATGCGCGATCTACTTCTGTGAGTGAGCTTGACTAGTCTTCAGTAAAATAGCCATAACTTTTTATTTATCTGATGGAATGAGTTGAAACCACCTCGATATGAAAGATAACTCACGTGGTTATCTTATGACCAAATTTCAGCTCAATACATACACGAGAACATCTTCAAAAATTGGCAAACGTTTGACCCTTCTGCTGGACTCTACAACTACATATGTCAATTTGCATCTGTTTTGTGCAGAAATCCATCTTTTTGTTCCAGAATGACCCAAACACCTAGAGACCTGTAAAAGATAGAAAATTTCAAGGAAAAACTCGGATAACGCTTAATAGCAAACATAAATGCTCACTAGAAAGCGTTAAAACCGAGTAATATCATAGACCTTAATGAGCTCAATATTGTCATTATTTTCAAGGCACAAACAATCTTGTTCTTTAACCATATTAACTTACAATCATAGCGGTTTTTGTTATATCAATCATAACTAAACCTTCCATGGTACATAAATCAACATAGCTAAATGACATAGATCAATTATGAAATGTGTGGCATGAAATCACATTAAATATGATCGGTACATATCGATTTTCAACTGGTCCTACTTTAGTGAGATCTTTTAACTTTATTGTACAAAGTGTCAGACGAAACTTAACTTAAACTTTATTTCTTATTAGAACATGTGTAAAATACAACCAATTAACATAGAACTCGAAACCAAATGACAAACTCCCAGTAAACCAAATGATCCTCAAACACCGAAATGTGCATTCGTTTGAGAAACTATACTAATGGAGTTTGTCATTAAGTGTTCTATGAAAACCTGACCACCTTGTATCCTTCCTTAACTCAACATTGTAAGTCTACATATTTCGACTTTACCAAACTCCTATTATTACCGGAGTACCAAACGACTACCTTATTGTCACTATACAACTTTAATGGTATTTCAATTTTTAAAGAATTTGCACCCATGTGACAAAATATATAGCCAAATTTATCTAGCCAAATTTATTTAAAATAAAATCAAACCAAATGATCTCACAAATATCTAATTAATGATAGGTGACAAAATATACCCTTTGTTATATCTTATGACCATTTTGGTTGTTTAGTGGTCCTAATCTGCATTTCTTTAGTCTTTAGACACGGACAAACTTGAGTATACATTAGACTCCCTAACGCTGATACATAAGGGATCTTCTGCATTTCTTTAGTTTCCAAATTTCCTTTAGGGCACTAATCGAGACAAAAAAATTTCTCCTTTAGCAATTGGAGTACCCCTAGTTTGCAATCATGCATGCCAAACCTCCTAAGTATTTTATTGATATAGCTCTTTTGTGACAATCCAAGAATTCAAAATCTTTCATTTCAAAATTTTCCTTAAGAAATCTCTTGGTTTCAACCAGCATGCTCATATCGTTAGTGGCCAATAGTATGTCATCGACATATAAAACCAGGAAAATACACTTGCTCCCACTGAACTTTTGATACACACAATCATCAACCAAATTCTCCTCAAACCCAAAGGAGATGATAACCTTATGAAATTTGTGGTACCATTTACAAGGCCCAAGTTTTATCCCATAAGTGGATTTTGTCAATTTGCAAACCATTTCCTTTGCATCACCTAATGCAAAGTTTTCTTGTTTCTCCATATAAATTGTTTCATCAATGTCTCCATTAAGAAACACTGTTTTGACATCCATCTGACGAAGATCCAAATCATAACGTACAACAATGGCCATAATTGTCCTAAAAGGGTCCCTAGAAAAAACTGGAGAAATGTCTCTTTATAGTCAATACCTTCCTTCTGAGTATAGCCTTTTTCGACTAGACGAGCCTTATACCTTTCCACATTACCATTCGAATCTCTCTTGGTTTTAAAATCCATTTGCAACCAATGGATTTCTTTCCTTCTTGAAAATGGACAATGTCCCAAATATTATTGTCTAGCATAGGCTGATACTCTTTTTTCGTTGCTTCAATCCACTTATCTGAAATAGAACAACTCACAACATGAAGGAAGTTGATAGGATCATCTTCCACAAGAGTTTGATTTCCTCATTTTCCGTTAGAAATACTATATAATTATCTGAAATAACGTTTCTTCTTACCCTAGTGGATCGTCGCAAAGCAACCTGATCTTGCTGCACCACTTCTTGAAGATGTTGAATTTGACATTCATGTTAGATATCATCAACATCCTGATTTGGATGTAGAACCTCATTATCAACTTGAGGTTCTATACCTTCATGTTGGATATTATCAATATCTTGAATTGGAGGAAGAACTTCAATATCAACTTAAGGTTCAAATTTGATATGTCAAAAGCAACTATATGAATTGATATTTGCACTGGAGCCAGTTCTTNCCCCCACTTTTTTTCCCCCCCCCCCCCCCCCCAAATTCATCATCCTCAAAGAATGTAGTAGTTCCCGTCTCGAAAATATTTCTTTGTGTGGGATCATAAAAATTTATATCCTTAAGCTCATTCTGCATAACCAACAAAGTAACTGCTCATAATTCCGGAGTCCAATTTCTTTTCATATGGCCTATAAGGCCTAGCCTTAGATGGACATTCCCATATGAGAAAATTCTTTAAACTGGGCTTTCTAACAGTCCAAAGCTTATAAGGATTTTTAGAAGTTGCTTTAATTGGTACTCTATTAAGAATGTAAGCTGCATTCTTTAATGCCTCTCCCTATAGTGATTTAGGTAAGGTAGAATGACTAATCATATTCCTTACCATCTCCTTAAGAGTGTGGTTTCTACTTTCAAATACACCATTCATGCTGGGAGACCTAAGCATTTTGTATTGAGGTACAATACCACACTCCTCTAGGTATCTGGAAAATGATACCGACCGTAGTATTCACCACCACGATTGGATCTGATAGAATTTATTCTTCAGTTGAGTTGATTCTCAACCTCAGCCTTTAAAAACTCTGATTTTCATGAATAAGAAATAGGTATGCATATCGAGAGTAATCTTCAATGAATGATATAAAGTATTGTTGACCGTTCCAGAATGGAGTAGGAAATGGTCCATAAATATATGTATGTATTAACTCAAGGACTTCCATAGCTCTATATGCCCCTAATTTCTTATTCATAGCCTATTTTCCTTTAATGCAATCTACACAGACATCAAAATCGGTGAATTTAAGATGTGACCTAGGCGCTTGTGCCATAAAGTTCCCTAATTTGCATTCTCAAATTTTCGTTTAGTACCTATTGATTGGACACTTAAATTTTCATCTTTAGAATTTATAGTGTCAAATAAATAAAGACTGTGGTTATCCAAGAGTTTACCAGTTCCAACAAAGTTTGAATTTAAAGACAAAATAGCTACTCCGTTCTCATTTAGGCAGGAATAAGCTGATCTGACTAAATAAGAACTGGAGACTAGATTTCGTCTAAAAGACGGTACAACAAAAGTGTCTTTGAAATCCAAAAAAGTCCGGAACTAAAAACAGTCTAAAATGTGCGACTGCCTCCACATTTACCATAATATTATTGGCCTCATGAATGCATCTTTCCGCATCAGTTAGATTTTGTTAGATCATGAAGTCCTATAGAAAAGCACATGAAGTTAGTTTTCGTAGGCTCAGGAAATCCTATAGTGAAACACTGATGTTAGTGTTGGCAGTCCTTCTTTAGATGTCCAGCCTTCGTGCAAAAGAAACTGGTATCCTCACCCTTAGCCTGTTTGTTTTGGTTTGGACCTTTAGCAGTTTCATTCTTAACCACCTCATGTTTCTTTCTTTTGCCCTAACTGTTAGAGCTGTAAACAATATGAGCACTTTCAGTCATTTATTGTTTCATCCTATCTTATTCATGCACACAATATGAAATGAGCTCATTAAGAGACCATTGCTCGTCCCATGTTTATATTTCAATTGATTGAACTGAGAAGGAAGAAAATTCAAGACAAAGAATATGAGCACTTCATCTGAAAAGTATCTTGAGTTTCGAAAAAATGTTGGACAATTACAAAATGTACTCCCTTATTGTTCCATTGCCATGGTACCTCATCGTACTAAAGCGATGCAAAAGAAAGCTTATATTCGTATTATCGCTTATTGCGAAGTGCATGTCCATTTTGGCAAAGAACTGTTTGAGATCTTTGATCTCCTCACCACCTCTAAAGGTTTCATAATGGTGTCCATAATGATCATTAGACCTATGCGATTGGAACATTCCCACTTCTCATAATTAACTTTATACCTAGCATTGATGGTATCCAAAGGAGAAGAAGGTATTTCCATTCTTAGCGCAAGGTCATGATCCATACACCCTAGAACGATCTTAACTTTACTTTTTTATTATTTATATTTGGAGCCCTAAGTGTTGGAATTGAACCTAAGTTGGTAAATAAAGTGAAAACATTCGCTGGAAGAGAAAAAAAAATTTTATTTACACTCACTAACTAAAGAAACCAATAATAAATAGCAAACAATTGTACAACTCATCCAACATACCAAATGTAACGTTAATATCAAGTCTTTGGAAAGTAATATTAACTACTACCGAGACTCTTGTAGTAAAGATCAAAGACTAACAATAATTCACTATAAATGATAAACCTTCCTTTGAGCCGATTTATCATTCACATGTTCCTATCCAGATAATTATCATGTGTTCACCATCATAGATATATATGTAATTTAGCCAAATATAAACCTTCCTTTGAGCCGATTTAATATTCACATAAATAGACATATATAAAACATTTAATATTTTTTATGAAAAAATATTCTTAAAAAATCACTTTGGTGATATCTTGATTCGAGTTAAATAACGTCTAATCAAATTTACATGCAAAATCAAATTTAATTATTGATTAAAATTTTTATTTTATTAATTGATTAAATTATATTATTACACAGAAATATAACAAAGTGTTTGTGTTTTCTATATGCAAGAATATTACTTTAGCCTAGTGGTTGAAGAAGAGAAGGGAAAATATTAAGTTCACTTAACTTGGATTCAAACCCAGTCAAACGCTTCCATTTGCACGTTGACCAGAGGTGGCTCCACCAGCTGGAGCGGTCCACATGTAAATGAAACGTCGCGTTTCATGTCTTTTTCAACCCACGAGGGTTTGGCAAACCCTAAACAAAATTTCTACAGCAGCCGCATGCCAACTTTTTTTTCTTTCTTTTAATTTTTCTGTATATTTCGAAATGTTTACTAAAGATTTTGAAAAACGAAAACCAAATTCTTGAACTTTAAATCAATTTTTTAAGAACCATTAGGGGTTATTCCGCGCTACGCGCAGATCATTCATCACATTTGTGTTATTGTTTCTTATAAACTTTTAAGAAAAATTTAAATTATATTTTGTTGTAAAACATAAATAATTATCTCAGCAAAATATAGTTTATAATTTTGTGCAACAAAACATTATTTCTTGTGTTCTTTTAAAAAACTTCGTATACATTTTCAAAAGAAACATTCTTAGCAAGTTAAATTATCTATAATTTAAATCATTTCTATAATGTAATTTTAAAAAGTTTAAGTTAGCATACAATGATTATCATATTATGACTATTTAAGATATATATTTTTCTAAAATAGGAAGCTTATATTTTATAATTTTTTGTTATATTCATCTTTTAGAATACACATAGTTGTAGATCAATAATTGTTACATATGTCTTCGAATATTCTAAAAATTATTTTGCATATAGTCTAAAAATTAACTCAATACGTACATACTCATTTGGTAAGTATAAAATCGGTTGGATAGATACATTGTTGAAATAAATTACAATTTACTGTATCCACATATAATAAAATTGAAATATCATATAAACAAACGATAATAATTACAAATTTAATAGATAATTTTGTTTGTTTGTGTGGCATCATACTAATTTAACAAAATTTAATTAATTTAATTGTTTTTATAATCAATCTTAATGTGTATAAATTTTTATGTGCGGACATAATGTTTTATAGATAATCGTTTGCTTTTTATTTGGATTGCACACCAAAATTTCTTTATATATTTTTTTTGGAACCTATGGTACAAAAATATACATATTCTTATTAATTTATAGTATATCGATACTTAGATTATCATTTACATAATATGGAGTAGTGACACCTACTTTGAATTTAATTTTTTTGTTATGTTGTTATATTTGTATGTATTACAACTTTGTAATTAAACAATTAAATTTTAATTTATTCCTGTACTGTTTTTTGTAAGGACGTATATAGTGGCTCTTAAGAGATCTTTAAACCAATTAAAAACTTTTTTTTGTAAAAATCGATATTTTATTGAGGATTTTAGGATTTAGTTAAGAATCACCACATGTCGTTTTCTCATTGGGTCAAATTGGATCAAGATAAAAAAAAAAACAGAAATTTCAATAATATATGTATTTTTTGTAAGAACCTTTTGGGTTCTTTAACCAAGGGAGACAAAAAAATGTTAAAAACCCAATTAAAATTTCTTAAATATTAAAAGAATTATTAAAATTTCTTAAATACTAATGAAACATCGTCCTACGGATGCAAATCAAGTCATCCGAAAAGCTAAGAAAATCTTTGTGAGAATACAAAATGGTGTTATCTATTACATAAAAATTTCATAGTGTTCTGTGGAAATGAAGGGTAGTAGTTGTCCCATTTTGAAGAAAGAATGGATTAAATCAAATTGCATGAGTCTCCAGAGTTGTAGAGAAAACCACGGGAAACTTTATGTTCTACTATATTGGGAATCTTTGCTGAAAGAATGGACACATGTATATATTTGAACTCATAAATACGTGTGTAATAAGTATGGTACAAAGTATTATAGACGGGTCCTTGTCTTTCAACTTATTATATTTAATTTCAAAAGAAAGGGCTATATAAATCTTCTTAAAAATAGAGGTCTTTATTCTGCAAACAAATCAGGTTCCTTATTATAAACATGTATCAAACTTGCTAGAAACACAAACACATCCTTAATATACATATTTTTTCCAAACATATTTAACAAAAATGCGTTAGCATTATCGTTTCTTATAGACATAACATGTTAAGCTCAATCCAAAAAATGTAGAGTAATAGAAGCTGTTTGGCGTTGGGTTGGCATATTTCTTCAAATTCAAATCTCAGGAAAATTGGTCATCTTTTAATCCAATCGGTAGCTTATCATATATAGAAAGAAAGAACTGCTCACCTTCATTCTCTAGTCGGGAAATCAGCAAAAAAATAGTAATAAATTGATATCCTAATTAACATGTTACTGCAGAAACAAAAAAAACTCTTCTCCCAAAATACAATAATACTGCTTCATGTGAGATACTTAGAGCATGATCAACGCAAAGAACCCAAAAGTGGGCTCTAAACTTTTTTTTTTTCCATTTAAAAAAAAAAAAGTTATATTCAACCAATCGTGGGCCGCCACGTGTCAGTGGGCCCACGATTTTTTTAAAAACGGATCCAAGGAAAGAGACAAAAGGGGTGGGTTTTAATTTTTCTGGTGGGACCCACCCCTAAGAACCCACCTTAGATCCAGCGATGCTCATGCTCTTAGATGATGAAGAAGAATGAGTGATGACTTACAAAAATGAAAACAAATGGAAATCTATGTATACCTCTTTTCAAGGGAGGGGCCCTTTGGAATAGAGATTGACTCATCTGAATTCTCTTGCAATGAAGCTTGCTTTTCTTGACTCACTGCAACACACAAGAGAAATGAGGCAACGTCTCAAGGAACATGCAAGTTTTTACCAACAAAAAGGCTATAAGATGAGAGGTCTTCTAACTTAAGATGTCTTAACATGAATGAATGTGTTTCAAAAAATGGTTCACTCTTACCTTCTATATCTTCTTAGGTATGGATTCATTTTCATCCTCTTGTAGCTCTAAACCTTTTTGGTCTACCAATTTGTCAAGTAAGCGGCCGATGAGGTTTTGCAATCAAGCTCGTCTCGTCAGAGATTTCTTGGATGGCGAGGTACTGATGTTTCTACTGTACGACTTGTGCTCATTATGATCATCAGTCAGTATCCCTCTCAACTTTACTCCGATTTTGCTTGTCGCTATGTCATGTCTAACACTGATAAGTGTCGATTTATTAGACATGTGAGTGACATAGAGATACTTAGGATGAACTCTGTTAACACTCTGTAGATAGAAAAACTGAATTGATGCTGGTTGGTTGCATATGTGGATGCAGTCGAATCCAAAACCGAGCATTCTGCACCACCTTCTTCATGGTAAGAATCAAAGGAATCACCTGCATTGCCTTGATTTTCTTTGACTTCAATCTTAACATTTCGGCATCTACTATCTCTATTAAGGAATCATCTTTGCATCACTGATTTTTGCATCATTTACAATCCTACTTTAAAGAAAAGAACTAAGAGAAAGGACACGCCTATTTGTCATAATTGAAACACAAAACATGTATCAGGCCGATCAAGTCTAGCCAAAATTTTGTGAATTGTGTAAGCAACTTTACACTTACCATCCATTGTTTGACTATTATAATCACGGTTGCTATCGCACCAAAGAGAAGAAGAAGCAAAAACATATACACCTCGAGATAGTATGCAACAATCTTCTTTCCTTAAAAGAACAGGCACAAAAAACAATCAGCATCTACAAGCGTATTTGATAAAAGATTAAATCTCTATAAAGCTTGTTTTTTTCAAAATGTGTGTAGAATTGATAATAATATTATCCAAAAGAAGAAGCGGATCACCTTCTCCTAAAGAACTGCAAGCGGATCACATATAAAATTACACCACACGACCATATATCTGCAACATAGGCAGAGAACTTGGAGGGTCCAAAAAAAACTTGGTGACTCGTATAGAATCAGACTGTAGGAAGCCCGAGATGGAGCTATAACATAAGGAACACTGTTTATGATAAAGAATAACAAAATTAAGAGATGGAGTTACGTATATTACATAGATGAGGAGATTACGGCAGAGCAAGCACACATAAAACCTTTGTCATTGACATCAATCACAATACTAATCCCAAAAATCCTACAACGACAACAATTACATTTACATTTACTTTTCTCAGATAAAGTTTGCTATGAAGAACTAAATCCCTCCTACATTTTTGTTGTGACATCGAGTACAATGATGTTACCGAGTTAGATTCTCCTCTTCACATGAAACCACTTGGGTCTTGTTCCCAAACTTAGATAAAAAATTATGCAGTGCCATTTGGTTTTTTTACCACGCGGGGAAGAAAAAGATTGAGATAAGTGAGACTCAGAGAAGATGAAGTGACAATAAATAGAGAGACGAATGTTATGGAAAAGGGATCGACAAACATCCTGTTGAAGAGAAGGTGAGGTGGCTCTTAAGGAATGACGTGGCAACTCCATGATGAATTTTAAGAAGTTGAAGTGGGTAGCTTAAGACCATGAATATTGGGGTCTTTTAAATGGTCTCTTAGGTGTGGGCCTCCACAAAATATTTAAGAGACAATGGTTTTAGTCTCTAAAATTGGATATGGTTTTAGCAAAAATCGTGGGCCCCACTGACACGTGGCGGCCCACGATTGGTCGAGTATTTAGTTTTTTTTTTTTTTTAAATAGAAAAAAAGAATTTAAGAACTCTTTTTCTCCTCCTTGCATTGTTTATGCTCTAAAAAGCCTCAATCTGTTTCTTTTATATAATAGAATATTTAAATATAATTTTTAAAAAATCTGAAACTTAATGCTTGTTCTAAACATGTATAAACACATATTCCATAATACTTTTTCAAACATAAAACTTAATAAAAAGCAGATTCAACAATCTTATATTTTCACCCAAAAAAATACGAATTTATTTTATAAAAAAAATCAATCAAAAACTTTTTTTAATAAAATCTGATTATAAAAAGAAACTGAATAGGGTGGTTCTGATACCAATTGTTGGAATTTTAATAATCTATAATCTTAATCCATATCAGTTTATGATGATAAAATACATAAGCGGAATTGTACCTGATGAATCCATGCTTTTGGTTTCCGAATTAGAGAATGGATCTTCCAAAGAAAACCCTAAGCGACTTTAGATCTCCGGTGATGGGATGCAGAGAGTTTATGTATTTTTGGCTAGAGTTGCCTTGGGGACCATAATCCTCTATATATAGAGAATCAATTTCTAGTTTGACCCCACATTAAACTAGAAATTGCCAAATGTATCCACAACTAATTATTTCATAACATGTATGCCTCAAGTCTTTACTTTATTACAAAAGTGACCACATAATATTTGATTTAATAATGACCCTAACTCTTTATTATATACATGTGTGACTCCAAAATAAATCTTACAGACAGAACTGATGAACACTTGAAGGAGGCTTATGAAGAAGTAGTAGTGTTATGCAGTCATCCGAATAACATAAATGTTTGTATCATCCTTTTAATAGGTTGTAAAAAGTGTATACATCTATGCTCTAGTCTTCTAAAACTCTAAATTGATTTATTACAGCTTGAAGCTGGGGAATATGTGTCTGCACCTATGGACGTAGACAAGTGTCAGGGACCAATGTGGACATTGTAGGTTTTGAACCAAGATACACAATCTTGTGATATCACAAGCGGTTCAGATGACATTTTTTTGCGCGAACATAGTGCATAAAGGCATAGAGAAGTTTGTTGGATAGGGCCCTTTGGGCCCATTAGAAGGGCCCAAAAGATGAATGTCGATCAGTCCGACAAAAAAACCCAACAACGGCCCAAGGCGGAATCTGCTGATCGGCGATGAGCCGACCTGTGAATAGGAGGCCTACTGTCGAACGTGAATAGGAGACCTACACGCCGAATGCCGAACGTGAATAGTTAACCTACGAACCCTACCGCCGCTCTACCAACTGCCCCGTACCAATGGACCCCGTTACACTATGAAAGAGGACCATCGATCCATAGAAGAGGAGGTTGGTCTGAGAAAAATAGGAGAGAAGGTAGAGAGAGAAAGATAGAATATATTCGAGCTCGTCTGACTTATAGACGACCTCGAACCCTTCTTGTAAGACCCAAAGTTATTGGGGAATTATAGCCCTTAACCCAACAATTGGCGACTCCGCTGGGGACAAGATTCGACACGTTCAAAGATATGACGAACCCAATTCATGGAGAAAACTATGTTGAGGTGTTCGACGAGACACACCTCAAAGAACGAGATGACGGACCGAACGACCAGCAAACACCGATCGGACCCCAGAATAGGATCAGAGGAACTACGACCCAAGAAGAGACGAACCAGACCCTGTTGTGCCGCCTGGAAAGTTAAGAGAAGGAATCCAGGCAACTAAAAACAAGTTTGAGGCGATAATGTTGGCGAATCTGCGAAGAACCAAACTGGAAAATCTGAACAGAAACCTCTTCGGATTCACTGACGCAGAAGCATAGACAACAAATGACTAATCGACACACGCAGTAAATCTCCAGCTCGAAGTATCACGTCGTAGTGCCCAAACCGATCAGAGCGAGGAGATAAGGATGTTCAAAGCTCGACTGAAAGAAATGAGTTCGCTAGTACACAGAGCGACCAGCTCGACACCAGAGATCGAGAGGGTCTTCGAGGAAACCCAGAAGACCTCGTTAACCAGAAGAATAACAAAGACTAAGATCAAGCATACAACCAAGATCAAATTCCTGATGTTCGAGGGAAATGCCGATCCGACGCATTACATGACCGCCTTCACCATCGCTATGGGACGAGCCTAGTTCAGCGACGAGGAGTGAGACGTTGGCCTCTGTCAACTATTCGTCAAAAATTTGGGAGGAGCTGCGCTCTCTTGGTTCTACCACCTCGAAGCAAGCTCCATCAATACCTTTCAACAGCTGTCTATCGCATTCATAAAACACTATTCCATGTTCATGGAGAGACGAACGTCGACTGCCGACCTGTGGTCGTTGACTCAAGGCCAACGGGAGCCGTTACGAGCATTCATCGAACGTTATAAAGAGGTGGTATCAAAGGTCGCAATATCCGACAAGGTTGCAATCGCCGCCCTCCGAAATGCCCTATGGTACGAGTCAAGATTCAGAGAGGAACTCTTACTCAATCAACCGTAAACGCTCGAAGATACGCTCTATAGAGCCAACAGATTTATCGAGATCGAGGAGGAAAGGGCGACAAGGATCCGCAAGCATGCGAGAACTCAAGTCACGAAGGAAAAGAGGAAAACTTTGACCCGAGGTATTTTTATGAAGGTCATGCGAAGCCCAAAAAAGGGAGAAAACAACCGACCTACCTTATCGACGAAAGAAAAACAAACACTTATTAAAGAAAGGACGATGATCAAAATGCTTATTGTAGATTTCACAACCGACCCGGCCATAGCACCGACAAATGCCGACAACTAAAAGAAATGCTCCTTAAATAATATAAAGACGAAAGAGGCCCGGAGAATAGGACGAGGAATGTGTGGAGACGTGCAGATCAGCCTCAACATAGGAACCAGGGAGAACGATCACAAGTCTTCCGACCAAACCAAACGCATGCTGAACGCAGTGGAACAGAAAGACAGATAGTCAAAGCCAACATGGAGCCACCGTCAGCAGCCAGACGATAGACGGGATAACGCTCCACCTCCGTGCAGGAGGATCACCGTCATTATGGATGGGATGAATCACATTGACAACTCCTTTAGAGTAAGCAAATCCAAGCAGATGGTTCTCGGAACGCGCGTCGGCTCGTCCAACTCCTTGGTGCACGACCTATCACCTTCACAAGCAAGGATGCAGTGAACATAATGAGCCCCCATAACAACTTCCTTGTCGTCGAACTCATCATAAAAGACTGCGAGGTGGCAAGGATATTGATCGATACAGGTAGTTTAGTCGATATTTTGTTCAAAAGCACGCTGCTAAAAATGGAAATTCCCGAGGACGAAATCAAACGAACAACGCAACTACTATCCGGCTTCGGCGGTGATACAGTAGAAACCATCGACACCATCAAATTGCCGGTCCACATCAGGGAACGTGCAACAATGAAGAAATTTCAAGTGGTCGACGGGTATTCGATATTCAACGCGATACTTGGTACACTGTGGCTGTGCGCCACTCAGGCCGCGATATTTATTCATAGCCAATGCATCAAATTCCCGACCCCAAATGGAATTGTGACAATCAAGGGTAATCAACGGGCAGCCCAAACATGCTTCATATCCAAGCACAAAACTCGGAAAATCTCATAATTATAGCAGTTACAGCTAGGGAGCTCCCAGCCGAAGGAGTAAGACCAGTTTGCAAGCAGATCGACCAGATCGCAATAGACGACGACAACAACAAGAGACGTGTAGGAATCAGACGCGACCTCGACCAGGGCATACAGAACGAACTCATCGTTTTCTTAAAAGAAAACGCCTCGGTCTTCGCCTGGACGATGGAATCCATGAAAGGCATCAATCCTAAGATCACCTGCCATGAGCTTAATGTCGACCCTACTCTCAAACCAATCAAACAAAAGAGAAGGAAGCTCGGACCGGTAAGAAATCAGGCCGTCAACGAAGAAGTAGAAAAAATTCTGGGCATGGTTTCTATAGCCGAGGTGAAGTATCCAGAGTGGTTGACCAAACCCGTCGTGGTAAAAAAGAAAAACAGAAAGTGGAGACTGTGCGTCGATTTTACCGACTTAAACAAAGCGTTCCCGAAGGACAGTTACCCTCCCCCATATCGATAGGCTCATCGAGGAAACCGTGGGAAACGAATTACTCTCATTTATTGACGCATTCTCCGGTTACAATTAGATCATGATGTACCCCGACGATAGAGAGAAAACCGGCTTCATCACCGATCGAGGCACTTTCTGCTATAAAGTAATGCCCTTCGGGCTCAAGAACGCCGGGGCGACCTACCAATGTCTAGTTAATCGAATGTTCGCATATCTCCTCGGGACGACGATGGAGGTATACATCGACGATATGTTGGTCAAATCTTGGCTCGCCGCCGACCACATCAATCATTTGCGCTCTTTGCCATCCTAAAACGCTACGACATGAAGTTAAATCCCACCAAGTGCACTTTTGGAGTCACCTCGGGAGAGTTCGTCGGCTACATTGTTACTCAACGGGGGATAGAGGCAAATCCTAAACAAATACCAGCAATAATCGAACTACCATCCCCAAAGAGAACGAGGGAAGTGCAGAGGCTGACCGGGAGAATCACCGCCCTTAACATATTCATTTCCAGGTCGACCGATATATGCCTATCGTTCTATCAGCTTCTTAGAGGAAATAAGAGATTTGAGTGGGACAACAAATGCGAGATCGCATTCGACAAACTCAAGAAATACCTCTCTACGCCACCCGTCCTAGCCAAGCCAAAGGACGGTGAAACACTACTCCTCTACATAGCCATCTCGGCAACAGGAGTAAGCGGAGTACTCGTAAGAGAGGATCGAGGCGAACATAAGCCGATATTCTATATCAGCAAAACACTCGACAGAGCAGAGATACGCTACCCGACGCTCGAAAAACTTTCCTACGCCGTCATCGTTTCCTCAAGAAAATTGCGTCCTTACTTCCAATCACATACCATCGCCGTGCTCACGGCCTAGCCCTTAAGGACGATCTTGCATAGCCCCAGCCAGTCGGGCCGGATGGCCAAATGAGCAATCGAACTCAACGAGTACGACATCGATTTCAGGGGGCAAACAAGTGTTAAGTCCCAGGTTTTAGCTNCCCCCCCCCCCCCCCGAACTCATCGCCGGCGAAGAAGTATCTCAAGTATCGTCTCTTCACATCGATGGATCATCCTGTTTCGAGGGGAGCAGCGTTGGGATCAGATTAAAATCCCCCACTGGTGAGGTCCTCGAACAGTCGTTCTACCTTGGTTTTCATGCCTCCAACAATGAGGCCGAGTACGAAGTCATTATAGCCGGGCTGAAGTTAGCAATCGGAATCGGAGCAAAACAAGTCAAGGCTTACTGCGATTCGCAACTTTTCGCCAGCCAATTCTCAAGAGATTACGAAGCCAGAAGTAAAAGGATGGACGGTTTTTCTAATTATAGTGCAAAGCTTAGCAAGAAGCATCGACCATTTTGAGATCGTAAAGATACCTCACAACAAGAATAAAGTAGCGGACGCACTGGCCACGATAGCTTCATCGTCAGATACCCAACTTCGATGAACCATTCCTGTGGAAGAAATTAGTAAACCCAGCATTCCGACGACGTATGTCCATTTCATCAACGATCCTGAAATAGTTGAAGACGACTACGATAATGGCGCCGACATCAAACCACCCCCAACGGATTGGAGAGACAAAATCAAGCTATATATTGCAGACAGAAATGTCCCCAAAGATAAATAGGCGGCGCATCGTTTGAAGGTGAAAGCCGCGCACTATGTTATGCTCGACAATCAACTGCTACGTCGAGATTCAACTGGGATACTGTTGACCTACCTAGGAATGGAGGAAGCCGAATGAGTAATGACCGAGACACACGATGGAGCCGGAGGAAACCATGCAAACGGTCGGGCCTTAGCGCTGAAAATCAAGAAGCATGGTCATTACTGGCCGACGATTATCGCTGACTGTTATAAGTACGCGCTCAAATGCGATCAGTGCCAATGACACGCACCCACCAACCATCAGCCAACCGAACTGCTAAGAACGTCAGCATCGCCCTACCCATTCATGTGCTGGGCTATGGACATCGTCGGACCAATGCCTGCATTAAGGGGCAAAAGATTCCTTCTCGTCATGACAGATTAGTTTACCAAATGGATAGAAGCCAAAGCCTTCGCAAAAATAAAAGATGGCGAGGTCCAAAATTTTGTTTGGGAATACATCATCTGCCGACACAGGCTCCCCTACGAAATTGTCACAGACAACGATACGCATTTTTGTTCCCACAAATTTGAAAAATTTTGCGCCAAATGGAAGATCCGCCTGAGCCATTCAGAGCCGAGATACTCGCAAGGCAATGGTCAAGCCGAGGCCACCAACAAAACCATAGTGGATGGTCTTAAAAAGCGATTAGAGAAAAAGAAGGGATTATGGGCCGACGAGCTCGACGATGTCCTCTGGTCTCATCGAACAACCCCTCGACAAGCAATTAACAAAACACCATTCTGCATGGCCCACGGCATCGAGGCCATGGTTCCCGCTGAAGCAAACGTGTACATTCTTAGGTTTCTCAAGATGCCATTATACGACGACCTCAACAACTTGATGCTCATCGATAGGCTCGACGAGATCGAAGAAAAACGAGAGTAGGCTCTACTCAGAATTCAAAACTACCAGCAAGCTACAACAAGATATTACAACAAGAACGTCCACGTACGAAGATTCTCCGAAGGCGACTTTGTCCTAAGACATGTCTTCGAGAACACCAAAGAATACCACGCAGGAAAATTGGCAATCAAGTGGGAAGCCCGTACCATATCATGAAGATCGTCAAACTTGGAGTTTACCAACTCGCCGACCTGGAAGGCACGATGCAGCCGCGATCATGGATCGCCCGCCACCTCAAGCCTTTCTTTTATTAACATGCAGGTACTTGTAACACGAACTACAAACGACTTGATCCCTCTATAATGGGTACGTAGGCAGCCCAAAAGGGCACAACTGCAAAAAAAAGGAAGTTACTATACACTTAGTCTCCACTCGCACCTTAAGCCGAGCCCAGTCTCGCACTCTAAGCCGAGCCCAGTCTCGCACCTTAAGCCGAGCCTAGTCTCGCACTCTAAGCTGAGCCCAGTCTCGCACCTTAAGCCGAGGCTAGTCTTGCACCTTAAGTCAAGCCCAATCTCGCACTCTAAGCCGAGCCTAGTCTTGGACTCTAAGCCGAACCTAGTCTCGCATTCTAAGCCGAGCCCAGTCTCGCACATCATAAATCAAAGTTCCACAACAAAGGAAAAAGAGCAAATCGACTTAAATATTTACTTCATTCAAATAAATGGAAGAACGTCCATCACGCTTAAGTACAAAAAAGAAGAAAAAAAGCAGATACAACAAAGCCACATAAACTACAACAAAAGACCACGACTAAAACTCAAGGACCCGACGGAGGCACCAAAGAACTTGACAAATCAGCCACACCCGAAGTTAAAGTCGGAACAGGGATCTCATCTGGACGAGGAGGGCGAGCTTTTAAACGACCCCCAAGATCCTCTTAAGACAGTTCGGTGAAGACGATCTTCTTCCTCTTAACAATCGCTTACGCCGCCTCTTACGAAAGAGTGTCAACAAGCTCTTCTAGGACAGACCCACCAAATTCCTCAACCATAGAAAGAAGTATCCTAGACCCAGTGAACATGTTCACTTCTCTATCCAGCTCTTCGGCATCATGCGTCTTATCTATATGCCGCCTAATCTTCGCCAGCCGAGCCTCATGTTCCTCAATCAAGGCCTTCTGCACCTTCTCAACCTCAGCAGCCACGACCTACTCAAAATTTTCCTTAAGACGGGCCGAATCTTCATTGGCTTTGTCCAGTTCGTCTCGAAGACTAATCCCATCCTCTCTCAATCTATCAGCTTCGGCCTTGAACCTCTCCATATCATCCAAAAGGCCATGAACTTGTGCATTAGACTTCTCCACCAGCTCGGTGGACCATATATCCTACTTGTTAAGTGTAGCTTGAAGCTCGTCCAAAACGCGGACCTTCTCCCTCTCTTCCGTCAAGGCATCGCGAAACTTGTTACCATAAGCCACAATGTCCTTCAGCGCCTCCTTAGCTTTCTCCATTTTCAACTCGAAGTACCTGAACATATGGTTCACCAGCGCGCCGGTCTGCCCAAGGAAAGCTTCAACGTCAGCAACACGAGCCAAAAATAAAGAAAGAGAAAATAGTACCTCTAGATACGAGCTGGCAAAGTCATTAAAGACCCGAGGCATCGCATATTCCTTGGTAAAAGTACCCTGAGTAATCAGATGACGGACAAAGTCCCCACTAGCTTCGCGATCGGCATAAAGGTCAAGCACATTGTCGTAGTGGAAATCAAAGGGGACCAGCAGACAACCATCCACGTGCACCCTGGTTGATCCCTCACCAAGCACCACCATCTGGTTCTCACCGACCCCAGTGTTAGGGACCTCGTCTGTCGCTTTATCCTCGTCAGCTTGAAGAGATGCCCGCTTAAACGCGTGAATCTGCGCCTTCAGCTTGTTGGCAGCAATGTTCTTCCTCTTTGCTGGAGGCTCGGAAGGCGACTCTGGACACTGAGCCACCACCTCAGGCGCAGTCTTTTCCTCAACACCTCCCGAACCGACTTCAGCTTGGCGCTTTCCCGATCCATCTTCCGATGGGCCTTCGACTTCGCTGATCTTCCGGGGTAGGCCCTTTTTGGGCCCCAACAGTCACTCCACCAGAAGCTCGCTTGGCGTTGGCTTCTGCCTTCTTCTTTAAAGCCTTCTCTCGCAGGTTGTTTATAAAGGAAGAGTTCATCATTCTTTGCCTCATATTAGGATAACCATCCCAATCAACTACACAAGAATGACGATCACATGGTTAGTAATAAAAACGAACTACGGGATGGGAAATCTGAACTTACTTTGAGAAATACGAGCCAAACTCCTCCGAACTCGAGCTAGATCTAAATCTTCCCAAGAAAAGATTCCCTTCCTTTCAAACTCTTTCAGGTTCTGGAAGAAGCTCGGCGGATACGCTTTCAGATTCAGAGGTTTGACTGCAAAACAGAGGAAAAGTGAGAAACGTTAGGAGCAAAACCAACGAAAGAAAAGAATCTACCGATGCGAAGATTCCATGGCCTAGAATAATCATAATTGCATACCGGCACCGAGGCCTCGTTCGCCTTAACAAAGAACCATCTACGTTTCCATTTGTAGATCTTTGACGTAACCCCGGTCAAAAACTTGAAAGGAGGCTTAAAATTCACATAGAAGAGGCCAGTATCAACGCTGACCCCGTCGACCTTCCTGCGAAACTTGTTTATTCTGGTGGTCTCCTCGAAGAATTTGCCACAGACTTCAATGCCCAACTCGGCAGCCAGAACCGAAACCCCGACCAGATTCCTAACTGATGCGATCGAATTCTGAGAAATAGCCATTTCCCTATGGGCACAATAGGCGATGAACAGCTTCGGCAGAGGGAACCATAGATGAGCATCTAGAAAATACTCTTCAAAGACGGCAAAATATCCGGCTGGAGGATCCCACAGCCGCTCATGGGAAGCTGGAACCCTGAACTGCAGATTAGGGTCTGCAAAGCCGCAAGACCGAGCAAGAGCCTTGAGCTAGGCTTTGGTCATCAACGACAAAGATATCCCCGTGATGAGATTTATATCTTCAATACGGGGAGACCTTTCTCCAATGCCAACTTCGGAACTCTCAGTGCCAGGGTCGACCTCTACATTTTGCGAAGTGCTCAGTTCGACCCTTCTTGAGGCCAGGAAGTCGGTTCTAACATCTGAAGGGACCATATCGCGAGACCCTCTCGTAGGCGAGCCCGATAAACGCTCATCCCTTGGATATTTGACGATCATGGGGTTAGTCAGATCGAGGGTCTCGTCAACCTTGCTATTCTTGGTCTTGTCGACCTCACGATTCTCGGCCTCGTCGAGCTCGCGATTCTCGACCTTGTCAACTTCACGATTCTCGGTCTCATCGACCTAACGATTCCCATTCTCGCCGGTCTCATGGTTCAAAGTCTCTGAAGCTCCCTGATCCGTAACCTCGTCGACTCTATTGGTCGGGTTAGAGACATCGACCTTGTAACCCGAAGATTATGCTCGAGACTCCCCTGACGTATGTCTATTCGAGCTGTGTTCCCCATCCGAAGAGGAGCTCGTCGAAGAAATCTCCGAGCCCAAATCGAGCGAGTTGACTCCAGGCAGACAAAACGGCCGAACTAATGGCGGACAATACTTTTCCTCGCCGCGACTTGAAGACCGGTGTAACAGAAGTTCCATCAAAAAGATTTAAAAGAAGAGGAGAAAGAGTTTTACCTAGGGAGAGAGAGAATAAAGGAATCGGTAAAAAAATAGGGGTTTATATAGGCGATGGGCTACCGGAAGCGTAACGGTCAAACCCGAAGCTTACAAGAGACTCTTCGATTCCTATCCCATCGTAATTATTACCTATTAACTAGGTATGTCGGGAAGCTGTACCGGCTCGACATTCAGATCTTTAGCGCCTGACTAAAAAAGTTTTGATAGACGACGTGCAACCGACCTNGGGGGGGGGGGGGGGCATATTGTTGGATAGGGCCCTTCTGGCCCATTAGAAGGGCCCAAAAGATGAATGTCGATCAGCCCGGCGAAAAAGCCCAACAACGGCCCACGGTGGAATTTGTGGGTCGATGATGAGCCGACCTGTGAATAGGAGGCCTACTGCCGAACGTGAATAGGAGGCCTACTTTCGAACGTGAATAGGAGACCTACGCGCCGGACGCCGAACGTGAATAGTTAACCTACGAACCCTACAGCCGTTCTACCAACGGACCCCGTTACACTATAAAAGAGGACCAGAGATCCGAAGAAGAGGAGGTTGGTCTGAGAGAAATAGGAGAGAAGGTAGAGAGAGAAGGATATAATATATTCGAGCTCGTCTGACTTGTAGACGACTTCGAACCCTTCTTGTAAGAACCAAATTTATTGAAGAATTATAATCCTTAACCCAACAAAGTTCTTGCGGAAAACCTTGCCAAGATGTTCAGAGATATTGCAAGGTGGGAGTTAAGTGGCTCTGTTCCAGAACCTTTAATTCCCATCGTTAACAATAAACTTTTCATGTATTTTCACTACGTATTATTTGCTAAACCAAAGAGGTAACTAACACTGCATTCTTGACGACTGTTCAATCATGATAACATAACTATTTACGAATGCAGGAAACTTGTCACAACAATGAATGTGGATTTTAACAACACCTCTTGCTCCATCTAGCAAAACCTAAACAGTGGGACTCTTAAGCTTTTATGTCGTTTTTTTATACAATATACTATGTGGATGTGCCTATTGATTTGCCTAGTCCAGTTTTCTGAGTTTGAATTTTATTGGTTCTGCATATGGAAGTCAGCATGTTACAATCGTGTGGCCGTAATTAGTCTGCGTAGTTTCCTATGGATCACGCACTGAATGTGGCAACCATAGCGCACGCAGAGTATTGGTCAGGGCACAATAAGGATAAATAATTTCTCTCATGGCAAAAGTATATTAATTTAAAAAATCTTTGTTATACAATTACTTTGCTCCAAACATCCAGTAAAGTGAAAGTCTTGTTAAAAAGTTGTATGATATCATTATTGATGTATATTTTTAAATAATTATATATTTTAGTTTATTTTCGATATAGTAATAGTAGTTGTATATCTTGTTTACAATATGAATATTGGTTAACATATATAGTTGATTATGAAAATGTTACTAAATTAATATTTGTAACTATGAAAAATATTTCCTATTATTTTCAAAAAATATTCAAAAATTGTTAGTTTTATTGAATTCAACATATGACCAATTTGATACTATATACATAATATGTAAATGTAATTTGTATAAGAAAATTTAATTGTATATCCAAATAAATCTAACCATTTTATGATTAATTCATAGGTTTGATCATATAAAAAGTGTTATTAATTATATAATTAAGTTTAATAAAAATATTTGTTAACTATATAAAACTAGCTATTTTAATAGCTTTTTTGTCACCATTTGGATCACAACAGGTTGGTCCAATAGCCAGTATATGCACAATAGCACGCAATTCTTATATTATCGTAGGTACGAAGACTCGAACCTGGATAGAGTGGTGCTACCTGCCTCATGTGGGCTTATGAATGCCACTAGGCCAAAGCCATTTCTCCACTATTTTAATAGCTTATCTATATGTTTTGTAGAAAATTAAAATATTTTTTTTCTCAGCTTTAAGCATCAAATACTTTAGGACCGGCACTGCGTAGAAATTTGTTGTTCAGGAAGCAATGATTCTAATTCACCATACAGTGTATTTGTCTATTTGATATCTATTTTAGTTACATTTATTATGTTTTTTTACTTTATATATATTTTATAGCTTCTTTAATTTTTGACAGATAATTTTTTTTATATTTAACCCACGACGAGGTGTAATCCTAAACTCCATATCCAACATGCTACGCGACATATTTTCTAAATGGTATTATAGTTTATGTATAATTTATATATTTACCATATAAATGATGTCACGTTTATGTAATTTATATATTAAAATATTTTCTCTGTTACCAAAGATTATTTTTAGACTTATTCGATAAAACAAGAACTGATTACATAAAATGTTAATCAAATTTAGACTATTTAAAAAATTTTAAACTATAAAGCTGTGACTTATTTCATTAGATCTATATATTTTGTAACCTTATTTTTAAAAAATCATATTTATTGAAACAAATTTTAACAAAAATAGATGAAAAAATATATTTATAAAAGTATTTGGACACAGAAAATTAAGCATAGCTTATAGAAAAGTGACTTCTCTAATAATATTATAAAGAGATAAAAAGATATAACTTTATACATAGTTCGATGTCTTTTATAAATAGTAGCTTATCTGATCTACTATTCATTTTCTCTTTCTGCGACTCTGCAGTTTCTCACGTCTTTGCGACTTTATTCCATAGCATGCGGTTCTTTAATACCCCTTCCTCTCTTCCCTTTGTTGCTCACTCTTTCTTCTTACTTCTCTTCTCGTCACAATGGACAGAGAGCTTTGGAAACAGATTCAAAACCTTAGTATCGGTATTGAGAGAGCTCCAATTCAACTTAATCAAAACACTCAACGTCGCTGGGAAATAGATTATCGGCTAAGTCTGGTGGTCAGATGTATCAACATGCTTCATCAAAAGCCGCATGCAATGAAATAAACTTTACCAAGGGCATGGAAGCTAGAGGGTCGCTTAACAAGCCGGATAAATGACGATCATAGTCTCCAGTTCTTCTTCATGGAAGAGCATCATCTGTTATCTGTGTTGGAAAATGAACCATGGTCCTTCAAGGACTGGATGCTGGTCATTGATCGATGGACTCAGCATGAGTTTCTGGATTATCTCCAACAAATAAGCTTTTGGGTCCAGCTGCACGGCATTCCAGACGACCTACGAGATGATGCAATGTTGAGAGAGATAGGAAAGGAACTGGGTGATAAGCCAAGTGAAGCTTGGATTCGCATTCGTATGCCGATCACCACTACACTGACCTTTGCTTGCATATTTCAACTCAACCCTAATGGTTACCCGATTCTTATTGGGTTTACCTATGACAAACTTCGTAAGTTTTTCTTCCGTTGTGGCTCTCTCATGCATGAGGTCTCAGGCTGCCAGACATTTATGGACAACCCTCGAGCACCAGAAAACTCCCCACAAAGAAGCCCCAACTTTATGTAGCTTTTTAGGACTTCTCATGTCTCCAGATTTGGATCAAATGAGGCTTTATCTCCTCTTCCGTAGATTGAAGAAAATCCAAAACCATTATACCAAGAAGTTACTTCTAGACCTGATCGTAACCTGATGATTAGCTTGGCTGTTTTGAAAGAAATAGGTGTCTCACCATTAGCCTTTGGATTAAAGCATAAGGCAGAGAAAACTCCAGATGAGGCAAAACCATGAACTCCGCAAAAGGTAACTCAAACTGACTATGATAAGGGGAGAGTGGCGACCCCGAAACCACCCTCAACAGAATGAGATTACTGCATTGGAATTGTCAGGGGCTGAGGAATCCCCTGAAAATTCGTCAACTAAAGGGCATGATTCGTCAGTTTCATCCTCATGCTCTCTTCCTCACTGAAACCAAAAACCATGATAGTTTTATTGTAAATATCGGATCGTCTTTAGGTTTCTCTAAATATTTTTTGGTACCCTCTATGGGACTTAGGGGAGGTTTAGATGTATTTTGGGGATGTAATGTAAATCTTCGGATTCGACTCCTTGGTCACTATCATCGTCCTCTATTAATCTCTACAGATTCGACTCCTTGGTCACGAAAGAGACTTTTTAATATGAATCTCGTTGGCAAAAATACCCATCTCTTACTCAACAAGTAGTTCATATCTGCACTACTTCAAAACCATATTTCTCACCCCATTCATTCTATGGTCTATTACATGAGTGTCAAAGAGGGCTATCTAAATGGAAACAAGAACAAAACTTAAATTCAGGTAAACGAATACAGGAGATAACACGACAGCTCACTTAGCTTACGACCAATACCCACCGGACTATGAACACATTGCCAATCTAAAGGGACAACTATTCACGACATGTAAGCAAGAAGAAGAGTTTTGGCGAATAAAAAGCAGAGCATTATGGCTAAAGAATGGAGAAAAGAATACATCCTACTTCCATTCAAAGGTTAAGCAAAGACGGCATCAAAATAGAATCACATCCATTGCTGATGATTATGGGAATTTGCATCATGAGGAACAGAAAATAGGGGAAGTTTTTGTTACTTATTTCTCAACCCTTTCCAAAGCTAACAGCTCTTTCACCCCCCAGTCTTATCCTTTATTATGTGACTTCCCTTGCAAGGTTCAGGAACATATGAATGCAGATTTAATAGCAGATGTCATAGATTATGAAATCCACAAGGCCTTAAACCAAATGCACCCTGATAAATCTCTAGGCCCAGATGGCCTTACGGCTTCATTCTATCAAGCGCATTGGTCTATTGTGCACCCAGAGGTTATATCTTTTGTGAGACTGTTCTTTCAAGCAGGTGTGCTAGATGCTCAGGTTAACCATACTTTTATTTGCTTAGTCCCTAAGATGCCTCACCCACAAACACCTAAAGATTTTATACCAATAAGTCTAGCTAATGTCGCTTACAAGATAATATCTAAGATTTTAGTTAACATGCTTAAGAAATGGCTTCATTGTCTTATCTCGGAAGAGCAATCAGCCTTTATCCCAAATAGGCAGAATACAGATAATGTTCTTATAGCCCATGAGTTGATTCATTCTCTCAAAAAAAGATCTAGAAAGGATATATTTATGGCACTAAAGCTGGATATTATGAAAGATTTTGTTAAAATAGACTCGCAGTTCCTGGAATTTATACTTAAGAGAATGGGATTTGCTGACAAATGGTGTTCTTGGATTATGAAGTGCATTACAATAGTTAATTATTCCAATCTGATAAATGGCCAACCAAGAGGCCACATCAAGCCTAAATGTTGAATAAGACAGCGGGATCCTTTATCCCCCTATCTCTATATCATTTGTGTTGAGGCTTTGACTTATTTACTTAAAATGCAGAGCAGAAATCATAGTCTGAAAGGATTTAAAGCAAGCAGAAATGGTCCATCTGTGTCACATCTAATGTTTGCATACGACCTCTTGCCAGGTTAAGGAACATGAAGTGAATACACGACTGGATTCCCTTGAGGTTTATGGACAATATTCTGGTCAACGAGTAAACTATCAGAATTCAGCAATTTTATTTGGGACAGGTGTGGACAATGAAACTATTTCATCAATGAAACACCAGACTGGTATTCATAAGATAGGAGGATTGGCAAGTACTTGGGTTTACCTGATGTGAATAGTAGGAGTACTTGTTCTCTGTTTTCCGATCTTATAGATAGAGTTAAGCAGAAGATGAATTATTGGACAATAAAATTTCTTTTATCAGCTGGAAGAGAAACTTTGATCAAGTCCATCTTAACTACAGTACCTAACTATGCAATGCAAGGTTTTTTACTGCCAAAAAAGGTGCTTGCGGTAGTAACAGGTTTGATTCGTAAGTTCTGGTGGTCAGGTTTTCAAGAAAAGGCAAAAATCCATTGGGTGAACTGGCATACAGTAACAAAAAGCAAATCCTCTGGTGGCCTAGGTATCAGAGATTTGGAGGATTTTAATCTGGCACTTGTATCAAAACAAACATGGCGGTTCCTTACATCTCCAACTACTTTGCTTGCAAAGGTTTTTAAAGCTAAATACTACCCATCAACATCAATCATGGAAGCTCAACGAAGGGGTAACACAAGCTATGCTTGGAAAAGAATACATGCGGGTATATCTTTGATAAAGAACGACATCTATTGGGTTGTAGGTAATGGCAAACAAATAAGAATATGGGAAGATAGATGGATACTTCAACCACAACCTACTACAATGCTTAGAAGATAGTCAAGCTGTCCAAGAGATTTGAGGGTAACATACTTGTTGAATGAAGAAGGCACGACTTGGTCTGAGATTAAACTTGGTCAATACCTTGATAATTTAGATATTGCAAATTTCATGAGTATAAGACAAAGTATTCTTGGAATGCCTGATCAACCAGTATGGATGCATACAAAATCTGGTATCTATAGTGTAAGGTCGGGATATCATCAGCTTCATCAGAGTCACCAGGAAAGGGTTCAAGAGAAAGAAAACCAAGAGTTTTATAAGAAACTCTGGGCTTTAAAAGTTCCAACAAAGCTGAAACACGTTTGGTGGAGGGTTATGAAAAAATCTTTACCAATTACTAAGCTACTAGTAAGAAGAGGCATCAGAATTGACACTAGCTGTCAACTGTGTGGTGATGAAGAGGAAACAGTGAATCATTTGTTATTTAGATGCAGAGTCTCCAAGGAAATATGGGAGCTAAGTCCAACCCCTAGTCTTACACCTACACGTAATGACAACTCCTTAGTTGAAAATGTTGCTTTAATCTTTGGTGATTTAAACCAAAATCATCATGGAATATACTCTCTGCACATTTTCCTTGGTTGGAGTATTTGGAAAATGCGAACTGCCTTGGTCTTCAGTAATCAACGAGAGAACATATCAGATGTTATAAATAGGGCAATCACTTATGCTAGAAGCTGGCAAGAGAGTAATTTGGTCCAACAGAATCATAAGAATGTTCAAACAGGGAGGAAAAGACCACAAGATTTTGATCCTTCTCTACCTGTACAACCAAATGTTGATATTGATCCAAATGCTCATTTTTTATTTACAGATGGTTCTTGGATCTCAAAGTTTGCACATGTGGGTGTGGGATGGGTACTCTATTTCAAAAACAAAAAGATGTTGGCCTTGGGATATAGGAGCATACATCTACTTAGTGACTCAAAGATACTCACTGAGATACTTTCTATGACCAAGTCACTAACGAAGCCGAATGAATGGAGGAGTAATACCCCGACAAAGGAAGCTTTAGCTCTAATATGGGATATCTCAACCCTTACCAAGAAGTTTTAGAATTTTAAAATCTCCTATACTTATAGAGATACAAATGTAGTAGCTGATGTTTTAGCCAAGAATGCTAGATTACACAATCGACATTCAAAAATACAATAGCTGTAGAACTTTTAATTCAAATAAAGGTTACTTGACAAAAAAAAATATATGATCTAAACCTTTTCTCTCAAGATCTTTGATTGAGGAGTACTTTTTCCAGATTCGCTGCCAGAAACAGAGTCGGCTTCGTCAGTGTTGCCTCTCCACTGTCATGTCTTCTTTTCTCTATTTTGGCTGCTTTGTTCCTCTCCCAAGCTTGCTGCTAGTCTTCCCTGCTTCTTCCCTCTCTTGAGGTGCTTCTGGTACACGGCGGTTCTGTTCGCTAGGGGCGCGATGGTGAAGTTGTATGAGGTGATTGGTAGCTAACTTTTTTGGTTTGCAGATTTTTTTGCAAGCTTTTAAAGCCATATTCTACTCAATCAAAATTTTTTACTTTTTTTGTTTTGTTTTAAAAGTAGTGAACTTTTTGTGGATGCTAGAATCCACAAAATGATTTTGTTAACTTAATCTTAATGAAGAATTCTATTGTACTTATTTAATAAGGAAAAAGACGCAACACAAACTAATATTGAAATAGGTTTTATTTATTTGAATTAGCGGATACACTTGCGGTTTAAGTTATGAATGATTGAAAGTAACTGGAAATTCACACGGAAAAAGATCCCCCCTCTTCCCTTTCTTCCTCCTTTTATAGTCATCTCTACTTACTAGGGTTGTTCCGATCTTCTCGTCTTATTTCTTCCATTATCTCGGCGAATCCCTACTGATTCGGAAACACCTGGACCCAGTCTCTACTTGTTTTTCCTACGTTTGTATCCTTTCCAGTCCGATTGCGTCCTGAGTGTTCGCCTGCTTCTCCTATCATACTCAGGTGGACAATTTATTCTGTCAACCCCTTTTGAGAATAATGCGCATCGGGTTCACTCTTGAGGGATGATACTAGTTGAGTCAAAATCTTGCGTAGGGGGTTTCGATACCAACAAATTAGGCCCCAGGTCTCCCTACGAGCTTAGCGAATTGGATGACCTTCAAAAAATGATTGGTGAATTTCCAGTAGGATTTGGGGCTCTCGGATGGCCTTTGCTCACTAATGCAATTCTATGCGTACACACCACTTTGTAGCTTTTATTTATCATGTATTTTATATTTTGATTATTATTATTTTATTTTTTTATAACTCCTTGATGCGAGGTCAGATAATTTATATTGATCCGGAAATTAAATACTCGTCGAGTTGGTTTGTTAGAAATTCGATTTGAGGAAATCTCAACAGTGTGGCGGTTGCTCCTCCTTGCGTGTGGTATATTATTTGAATTTTAAAATTCAAACTTATCATCATTCTGCCTACAAAAGGCGGTTCTGCAATCTCCGAGGCAGTTATCACTACTTTTTCCTCACTCCTTAATTATTCGAAATCGTCTTGCCCACTTCGCTTTTTATTGCCCACACTTCCTCTCTCCTCACGTAGCAAAATGTACAGTCTCTTCACGTCTTATCTCTATTCGTTTCTTCTAGGGTTTGTGATTTTTCTTCTCCCCAAATTCGCTTTCATCTTCTTCGCATTCTATTTCATCTCTACTTCTCCTTCTTTAATCTCTCCTCCGCCTTGCCTGATTCGCCATGTCGAAACAAATCACTCTTTGTTCTTCAGAGCAGGAGTTCTTTGCCACATCTCGCGGCTAGTGCCAGTGTTGGAACCCTTATGGCTTTTGGTACGAGGTCCAGGGCGGCTGCAGCTCCACGAATCATGAACTTCTCTGACTAACCATTGCGTCTGGGAAGACGATTTGGGAGAAATTTGACTTCCCTTCTGATATCAGGTTCCTAATCCCTGAAACTGGTCAGTTTCCTAACAATCCCGAGCCAGATTCGTTACTATTTATGAGATCTTCTTCAAGACATGTGGGTTGCGCATTCATGTTCCTGAACTATTGGTTCGGTATGCACGACGTCGAGGGATGGCGTTGAGCCATCTGCTACCCAAGGGGGTTCGACATGCGATCTTCTTGATGATCTAGGCAAGGGAAAATGGGTTTGAGTTGGGCTGTGATATGCTCGGAGTGGATACATATGCCAAAAGGGGGCCAAAGGGTGGTCTATGGTATCTTGCCAATAAACCCAATCAGGGGCTGACGACTGGACAAACTCTAAAAGAAGAAATTGACTCGGACCGGTACTACTTTTTCCTAGAATTCAATCACCTTTACTTTGGGACTAAGGGTCCCAATGAGCTGCAATCTTGGTGGACTAGGGAAATCGGTGTGAACTGCCTTCAAATTTTTTACTTGTCTCCTGGGTTTCTTTCGTTATTATATTTTCTCTATATATTTATATCACCTTGTTGCTTCTGATTTTTTTCTCTATGGTTGTTGATTTTCTACCGTAATTGGTTAACTCACCTCTTTTTCCTTTGGTTTTTGGTGTCTTAACGGTTCCACATTTAGTTCAAGTCGAGAATCCTTCTCCTGAGTACCTAAGGAATTTCCATCTTCTTGGAAGTAACTGCCTGAACAACTGCAACACATTTGATGGGGAAAAAGTCTCTGACAATTGGGTTCCACTAGAACCGCTTTCTGAATCATCCTCAAATAAGTATTCAAACCTAGATCCTCTTTTAATTTGTCCAAGTTGTGTGAAATTTTCTACGTGGTTTCCTGCAGATACTCCGTCTCCGTACCCATCTATCACAATGAAGAAACCTATTTCTTACCGTGAAGCTCGCAAGTTGAAAATTTCTCAGGGCGCTCCTAACTCGGTGAACCCTAGTTCTACTCAGAGGTTCAAGGCATCTAAATACCAGGCCCCGATGGATGTGGATCCGATTAAGGTATCCGACCCATCACACGGTGATGCTCGCAAGGAGAAGGTTAAGGGTTCCCATAAGAAGGTGTTTCGTCCTCCCCTGGTTCGACACCGCTCTCGTCACCTTGAAGCTCCGGCTGAAAAACGAGCTCGCACGCAAGAAACGTCCCAGTCGGCGCCCATGACTATGGCGGATTTTCTCTCAGCTTCACTTGGCCAAAACAGTCTCCTATCGTCGAAGATGATGATCTATGTGCCGAGCTGGTATCCAAGATCCGGTAGGCGGGCCCAAGGTGTACAATCATAGGTTGCTTCCAATGTAGAGGGAGTATGCAGAGTGGACTCGTTCCCATGCTGAGGTATAGACGTTTCCCATTATCCATTTCATGCTTATACTTAGTTTTTTATTTTGACTCAGTTATATTTTGTTTCTCTCAAACTGCGGCTCTAGCGAACTGGCTGGTGGGGGTTTTGGATGATGAGTGATAGGTTAATAATTTAATCCTAATACTAGTACTGTAGAGAACATATCAATTTAGTAAAGCTAGGGTCAAATCCACATAGAAAAAAAGTACACGATTCAGTTTTAGATTAAAATTTGGCTAAAGCAGAATAATAAAGTGGTTATTTGTAGAAAATCAAAACAATAAATAAAAGTGATTTGAA